>PHNY01205044.1:20794-38635 GCA_003724115.2 Anethum foeniculum | reverse complement strand
ATAATTTCTTTTATAAAGGGGTTAACGAATGGGTAGACGTTAGTTGTTGAGACGTAGAAATACGTCGACTGAGTTGTTGTCTGGTTTACTAAAATAGTATTTTGGTTTCTAGAATCGAGACTATGAGTTAGCCAGACAATCGAGGTTGGACATAAATAATCTGTTTTGGATTGCTAGCTTACCAGGCAAGTGATTCTCCCCTATTCTAAATTCAGAATAGTCAATTATTTATATTTAGAATTACAATTGTTTTCTAAATATACTTGTTAGCTCATTATAGCTCAACAATCTACACTTGATTGCGACTCTATTATTCTAGTAACTGTCCTACTAGAACGTTATTATTTTCCGAGGATAGATAGGACAACTGTACTATCCAGATATATTCTATACAGTGATAATTATTTATTGGATTAGCGGATAACTACTTGTTTGAGTTATTCTGCCATTAGTCAATGAGATCACTACGGACCCTGTGAGAGGGCGAGTGGTTGATAAAGAGATCGATTGAACCGACTCCTCTTCTTGAGATTGGAAAGGCGTAAGTGGCCGAGACGCCGGCCCAACGATTATTGTTTTTGGCCAATGTGTGCCAGGGTACCCATAAAGATTTGTTGACTGGTGACGGGTAGAAATACTCGGAGCCTAACAGCGTTGCTTCGTGACTGATCATCGGCTGCAATGTAGCGTCGTACTTGGTTTCCAATCTAATTTATTGTTGTTAATCACCAATAAAGGCAAACAAAGGTTAAAGATTTTTACGCTTTTACAGTCTTTCATATATTGCTATCTTGAGATTGTTATACCTGTTTATCAGTTCATATAGCTTGTTGAGCGATTTTTGGCTCACACTTGTTTATATTATTCAATCTTTCAGTTAAACCTGAGCATGGTCATCATTCATCATACAGCCAGAAAGGCTGTGTATCGAGGACCCCAGAGGAGGGTTAGGTTTCGGATACCTGAGCAAGTAGGTTTTTGGAGAGTAAGGACTGCGTAGATAGATGTTTTGTAATAAAAACTGGAAATAGTTGTAAAACTTAACTAGTCTTTTGGTTATTGGTGTAAATTCTTTTCGAAGTTATTCTAATAACACTAGGTGGTTTGTAATAACTATATATTTTGTTGGAGCCTGTTTCATATCAAACCTGTAATCGATCTAGCGGTAAGGTAAGGGGGTCATAGTTATTTATATTTTATTATTATTCAGGTTGTATTTTATTTTATGTTGGTTCGTGACTCCCAATTCTAGACCCCGGATTTGGAGGGCGTCACAGGTTGGTATCAGAGCCACAGGTTTGATCACTGAAATAGGTTTAGGATAAGTGTAAGTTAAGATAGGATATAGATCACATAAGATAGGAAGTCGTTTAAACTCATATCGAGTTGGTGTTAAGACTGTTCGATATAGTCTTGGCTTGGTTCAGGGAGCGTTGCGAGTGAGTTTCATAGTGCGATTGTTGAGTGTTGTTGTGTTGATTTTAGGTTCCTGCGGATAGTACTGAAATAAGAATAGGTAAAGATTAAGATAAGATAGGTAGATTACATAAGATAGGATGGGTATCAAGCAGACTCATGTAGAGTTTGAGCAGAGATTATTAGGTAGGGTCTTGATCATTAAGATTGGATGAGCGTATCAAAGGGCCGGAACTGCCAGTGGAGAGAGTGACACACTGTGCCTTACCATGTATATTCAGAATCAATAAAATAGTGTGACTTTATGTACTGGCATAACATCGAGTTGAGCCGGCATCCACGATACTAGAGACGATTGTTGGAAACATCAGATATAGAATCAGATGTCAGCATTGGAGTTAAAATCATTAGCAGATAGCTGTGCAGTGTTTAGCTGAGTTTTTTTTTTTCGACCATCAAAGGAAAGATGGACTCCGTGAGGTTAGTATGTATTCTGAAGTAAATTATGACTGGACTTTGAAATATTAGTAGACTGATGGATTAGCGGCCGAATAGCAGTGTCTATTGCGAGCGGGATTATTTAGAGATACACTTATTACCAGATCTCATTCATTGTATTGTTTGTGTAAAAGACTATGGATGACGCGAGTAGATACATATCATAGGCCATCATCTGGGTTAAGAAACGGCATTATGCTAGAATTATAGTAATAAAATTCTTATGGTGAATCCTATAATCTTTCTATTGATGAAACTGAACGTCTTCTTCCTACTCCTTCGTATATTATTTTAGTTGTACTGAAGCGAGTATGCACTTATACTCCGAATGATATTTCATGATCATTCCTTCGGTTGAACCCCCTTTATTTCCCTATTTTCTTTGTCTTGATACCTTATTGTTTATCTGTGAGAATAGTACGCAACTTATATAGCAATGACAACCTTGTGACTAAAAATTTTGAAAATGAAAAAAAAAAGGGTTTTGGAAAAGGTTTTCTCAACCGGAAAATTTAAATGAAGCTCTTAAAATGAAGGATTAGATGCTATAAAAAAAGGGGTTTGTCAAATTGCTAGATAAATTGCTTGTTTCTTCAGCTGAATTCTGCAACCCAGAAGGGTTAGTTGTTTTCAACCCCGTACTATGAGTTTAGAGGGCTTAGTGGATCCGCTATCACCATGATTTTGAAACCTCTCCGATGATAGACTGCAAATCTTATTCAGTAGTGTAGACATCAGAGGCAACCTACAGTAATATTGAAATATTTCCAGTCGGTAAGACTTTCATGATCTAAAGATTCGTCGGTCCGATAAAAAACAAAGCGTGATTAAAGGAAATTGAGAAGGTCTCCAGAAATGGAAAAAGGATACCAATATTACCAAATAAACCGATAAGTTGTGTGATCAATAGTAAGTTTACGTGAGAAAGATGAAATAAGAAGTCCTAATTGTGATTCCAAGTAGAAGGATATTATATTTAGATCGTTAACTTGTTAAACGCATATAAATGACGCTAGGAGTGCGGCATTGGATGACAAGAAATTGTAATAGTTAACGCAAGCATGGATACAATTTCTAGAGAATTTTGCGAGATTGGCACCTGGCGTGTATTAGAATGGCCCGCGAATTGGCGAGAAGATTACATTGTTATTGATTGTTGAATAAGCATGAACCTATTTCATATGTAATTCTATAAGGTAATAAGGGAAGAAAATTCATTGTTATTCTTTTAAAAATTAATTGTATTTCAAAATTTTACCATTCGATTGAGATAAGCAGTGCATATCGTGTGACTTTTGTCTTTGTGATAAAGGTTTGGTGGGACGCCACCTAATCATAGGCTGTAAGCCATATAGTACTAAAGACTGGCCATCTTAAGTACTAATATGGTTATTCTCAGTCATATTTAAATCATTTTCATCCCTCTTCTCTGAAGAATGATTTATTGAATCATAAACCACTTCAAATATTTTATTATGACGTTATTTATTTTACAAAGTTCTCGAATCATAATCATGTTCAAAATTTTGTTCTTAATGAGAAATTGTCTCTTGCATTTCAAAAGAAATGGACTAGCCCTTATTACAGATAGAATTATGTGTTGATTGTGGACGTGTTTACAAGTTGATAAAAGTGAGATATTCATTGGCAAAGAATGGTTCAGTGTACATATGACGTATTGGGTATAGAAGTATCTATAAGAATCGGGTAAGCACGGGACGAGTTTATTCTTGTTACTCTAATCTCAGTAGGGCACTACTTTGTGCAAGCTTGATACTTTTAAAGTAGGAAGGGTGATGTGAAATGGATTGCTCGGTGAACGATATTGTGCAAATCGATAGATAGGAATAAGGAAGTAAAATTTTGTTCCGCAGGTAAGGAAAATATATACCTCGACGCGGAAGTAGATGGAGTTCCTGACAATAATACATGTAGGAGATGATTACGTCAAGGAGGTGAAGCAAACTGAAATCGTGTGGTGGATATTTATCAGAAAACTTTCGAAGATCAAGGAAAACTCTAATTGTGAATGAATTTTAAGAAGTGTTTGCTGATGAGCTTTCAGGTTTTCTCCAGCTCGAGGGAGTGAAGCCATTGATTTAATACCAGGAACCGAGATAGTGACGAAAGCTCCGTATCGAAGGGTACAAATAGAAATGAAAAATCCAGTGATTTACCTGTCAGATTGTTAGAAAGGAGGTGTTAAGGTCAAATATATCTGCATGGAGAACTCCAGTTAAAGAAGAATGGGAGCATAAGACCGTGTATTGATTATCGAGGATTGAGTGGGTTGACTACTAAGAATCCGTGTTCATTGCCAAGGGCTAGCAGATTATGGGATTAGGTGAAAGGCGGTATATGATTTTCTTAGAGTGACTTACGCGCAGAGTATCAGCAATTGAAGATCAAGTTAGAAGATATTTCTAAAATGATTTCCCGTACCAGGTATGGACATTTTGAGTTTTATTAATGACATATGGATTGACTAATGCATCAAAAGCTTTATGGACTCGATGAACAGAATTTCAATGAAATATTAGGATAAGTTTGTAACTATATTCATTGGTAATATTCTGATATCTTTCAAGGATGAGGAGGAAATACATGGTCACATCGATTAAATGGTTGTACACGACTCTAGTATGATTAAAGAGGTATGTTTTGATTAAAGTCAATTCGTAGTAAGTGTATTTGCCAGTATCATGAGATATGATAAATGTGGTTGGTATAAGTTGAAAAATATATTGTTTGTGACTTGTTGGTGTCGAATTGAGTTCAACTGGAAGTCAATAATACAGAGGAGGTGCTGCCCAATTTTTCTGGAAATATAAAATTTTTCAAAATTAGAAACGCACTTCTATGTGTTATTAATATTTCGGTTTAACATCCAAATGGTTGTGATTTTTGTTCTTGAAAAAGGTTATCTATGTCTAAACTGACTTGGTAAAATTGGTTTTGAATTCTATTCAGTTAGTCATCACTTGGTTTGATTAATCTTTTATAGGGAGTTAGTTGATTAATCTCATCAACTGGTGCTTAATTAAATAGTAATCGACTCCAATTAGATTGAGTCACTTTTAAATAATTTTTCCTAAATCATAAATTGAGGTAACCATGAATTGGGATGGATCAAGGACGCCAACAGAAGTCAGAAGTTTACTAAGATTAGAAAGATATTGCCGCAGTTTCGTGTAGGACTTTGTCCAGATAGCTAAGCTCCTTGATATGGACAAGAAAGAATGAAAAGTTTTTTTGCAACGACACGTGCGACGAAGAAAATAGAAGAGAGATTGGTAATTGCGTCAGTGTTTATGTTTCCAGACGGTCAAAGGATTTTTATCATCTATAGTAATATTTTCCAATAAGTACTTGAATATGTATCGGTGCTGAACAACAAGGTAACGATGAATGCTTCAAGACAGCAAAAGATACACGAACGAAAGTATCTGATGCAAGATCGAAGTTAGCAAGGATAAGACGGGTTGAAATTTTGGAAGTACTACTTGTTGGGAGGAGTATGAATTTATACGGACCCTACAGTTTAAAGTGAATCTTCATTCAGAAGAAGCTAAGTGTGAGATTTACATCGACCACAAAAGTTTGAAGTATATTTTCACTTAGAAGGAACTCAACATGCGACAAATACGCTGGTTGGAGTTGATTAAAGACTATGGTTGTTCCATAAATTATCATCCTGGAAAAGCGAATGTGGTAGAAGATGCTTTAAGCAGAAAAGAAAGACTAAATTTGATAACTTCATCAGACGAACTGGTCAGAGAATTCGAAAAATTGGAGATAGAGATTCGTATTCCGAGCACTACTTCAAATATGCTTTATACAATGATGTTTCAGCCAGAATTGCTAGAGAAGATTAGAAGATGTCAAGAAGAAATTATGGCCCATGAGAAAGACAGTTTGACTGGAAAAGAAGTAAGGAGTCAAAAGGATAATAAAAGATCTTAAGGTTTTTTGCGTATCAGGGTACCTAATGTGGCAGAGTTAAAGGATGAGATTCTGAACAGCACTCATAATTCTAGGTATTCTATTCATCCCGGAAGTACTAAAATGTATCGAGACTTAAAGGAAAACTTTTGGTGGCCTAATATGAAGAAGGAAATTGCGGAATGAGTAAGTAAGTGCTATACTTGCCAGAGAGTTAAAGCAGAACATCAAAGGCCTAGCGAATTACTTCAGCCATTGGACATTCCTGAATGGAAATGGGAGCATCTAGCCATGGATGTCATGGTAGGATTACCAAGAACTAAAGCTGGTCATGACACAATTTGGGTTATTATCGACAGGTTGACTAAGTCAGCGCATATTCTTCCGATCAACGAAAGGTTTTCGCTAGACAAGTTAGTTCATCTATATCTAAAAGAGATTGTAATGCACCATAGAGTTCCTGTATCAATTGTATCAGATCGAGATCCTCATTTTAACTCAAGATTTTGGAGACAATTCCAAGAATGCCTCGGGACAAAGTTAAATATGAGTACCGCTTATTATCCGCAGACTGACGGACAAAGTGAAAGAACGATTCAGACCATTGAAGATATGCTTAGAGTATGTGCTATAGATTTCAAGAGCAATTGGGACGAGCATTTGCCATTGGTAGAATTCTCCTACAACAATAGTTATCATGCGAGCATTGGAATGCCACCTTACAAAGCTTTGTATGGAAGGAAATGCAGATCTCCTGTATACTGGGAAGAAGTTGGTGAAAGAAAGATTTTAGGCCCTGAATTGATTCAGCAGACGAAAGAAAAAGTCAAACTCATTCGAAAATGATTAGTAGCTGCTCAAGATCGTCAATGCAAATACGCAGATCAAGCAAGAAAAGATATGGATTTCGAAGTGGGAGAGCCAGTGTTGCTGAAGATATCACCATGGAAAGGTTTGACCAGATTTGGTAAAAAGGGAAAGCCTAGTCCCAGATATGTTGGTCCATTCGAGATTTTAAAGCATGTTGGAAAGGTCGTCTATGAATTGGCTTTACATCCTCACATGGAGCATATTCACAATGTCTTCCACGTATCGAGGCTCAAGCGCTATAATCCAGATTCTAAGCATGTGATAGAGTATGAGCCGATAGAGTTTCAGCCAGATCTATCCTATGTTGAGCAACCCATAGGGATTTTAGATCGTAAAGAGAAAGTGTTAAGAAATAATTCAGTGTCTTCGGTTAGAGTTTTGTGGAGAAATCCTAGGGTTGAAGAATCAACCTGGGAATTAGAGAGTTAGATGCTTGAAAAGTAATCCTACCTGTTTTCTGAACCTGATTCTCAGGACATAATCCATTTAAGGGGGGAAGGATGTAATATCCGGGATTTTCGTGACTATTTTTGTGATATATTAAATGAAATATTATGTGTTTTTAAATTTAATTATGCATTTTTGGCCTTATCAGTTACGTGTTATGTACCTAGTAATATCCTATACGGTCCAGGATATTTTCTAAAAAATTTATGTCATTTTACTTTGCGTTAAATGGAATCAAATTTGTACAGCCCAATCTTAACGTTTTTCATTCTGAGCTTCATTTCGTCATTTGAGCTTTTAATATTAAAATCCGGGTTTTTTAGTAATTTAGGAAATGTTCTCGTTTTTCAAAAATTATCGGACCATGATCCTACGGGTGCCTCGGGGCTTGCAAAATCATATTTTAATTTTTATAAAATTATCGGTCTATCAAATATTTTATATTTTTGCAATTTTGAATTACTCATAATTTTTGGACAATTTTTGCATATATATATTGTATTTATTTAGAAATGTTACTTTCAAAATTAATCCCCCATAAATTATAGTTTTGGGCTGATTATTTTCATTTAGTGATATAATTTGGCCCTAATTGTAATTAAGGGTNNNTTTTAATTATTAAATATATATAGAAAAATCAGATAAACATCAGATAAATTCCAGAAGGCGGTGGAGAGTGTTCTTGAGCTCTTGGAATCGATCAAACCGTTCAACGTGATTCTGATCATGGTTTCTTACATACAAATAACCGAACTAAAGCTTGAATCGAGTGTAATCTGTTCGTGCCAATCGTTTTTACAAATAGTAATCAAATCGAATCTTTCGATTTTGGTTATAATCGACTAAATTGGGTTTTGTTTGTGTGTTGTTTTTTCGGTTTATTTGACACCATAACTAGCTTCAGTAGGATGTTTACAGTCGATTTATGTTACTGGTTTCTATATTTTATTGCTGGAATGTCTAGACGGGCTATACGGGTTTTACCGAAGGTATGCTTAGATTTTTCAGAAGAATCGTTGTTTGTTTGCTGATTTCGATTACATGGTTACGTTTGTATGAATTCAAGCGTTGTTTTCGTATATTAAAAGTTGAATTTGGTTGTGGTTTTGCTGGAGTCACATTTTTCCGTTGAGTCGCCGATTTTTGTTTGTTTAATCGCCGGATTTCGTCATCCAACAACTGTTGGATGATTTGGTTACAAGGTCGGGCTGCTAGTGTGGTATAGGCCAGCTTAATGGTAAGAATAGAATTGATTTGAAATGGTTTGACCCCGGTTGTAGTCGCCGGAATTCGAAGACGATCACCGGTTTCTGGGCAACAAACCTAGATTCCGGCTACCTTCTTCATTTTCCGGTGGCTGTTCTTCACGGTAAGGGTTTTGATCCATTCCATCTTAAGCCCATTTTAGCAAACTGTTATTGGGTTTTCAGTTTAAAAATAAATGTAAAATCCTATTTAGTTTTAATAATTTACTTATTAATTATTAAATTGATTTTCTGATTTAATCTAAATGATAAAAAATGATTTATGTTAATTGTTTAATTATTTTAAATTACTTTGTAAATTGAAAATATTCATTTATTTAATTATTTAAATTGATTAATTATTTTCGAATAATTGATTAATTTATTTAATTAATAAATGAATTACCTTTAAATAATTTCTAAAAATTCTAAAAATAATTTAAATTGATTAAATTGATTAATTAATTATTTCAGACAGTTAATTAATTTATTTAATTGGTTTAAATGATTTTTGGTGTTTAAAATGATTTGTTAGTCGAATAATTTTTAATAATTCGATAACAAATGAACCTTTTGTCCGATCGAGACGAAACGAAGTCCGTTAGTTTCAGAAAAATACTCCGATTCTTTTAAAAATAGTAATAAGTATAAAAATTTATTTTAAAAATGGGGTAATTATTTTACGTACTATTTAGCGGACCCGTATTCGTTAGAAAGCGAGTTTTGACCAGTTTTTGATTTGAAGCATATCAAAACGAACCGTTTGACGAACTGAACTAAATGTGACATGTCTTATGTGCTACGTGCATTATGTGGCTATGTGCTGTATGTGATTATGTGTATTGTGTGCTTATGTGACCAGCAGTGCCAGCCAGTTAATAAAATATTATTTATATAATTTCTTTTATAAAGGGTTTAACGAATGGGTAGACATTAGTTGTTGAGACGTAGAAATACGTCGACCAAGTTGTTGTCTGGTTTACCAAAATCGTATTTTTGTTTCTAGAATCGAGACCAGGAGTTAGCCAGGCAATCGAGGTTGGACATAAATAATCTGTTTTGGATTGCTAACTTACCAGGCAAGTGATTCTCCCCTATTCTAAATTCAGAATAGTCAATTATTTATATTCAGAATTGCAACTCTTTTCTAAATATTCTTGTTAGCTCATTAAAGCTCAACAATCTACACTTTATTGCGACTCTATTATTCTAGTAACTGTCCTACTAGAATGTTATTCCTTTGCGAGGATAGATAGTGGCAACTATACTATCCAGATATATTCTATACAGTGATAATTATTTATTGGATTAGCGGATAACTAATTGTTCGAGTTATTCCGCCATTAGTCAAAGAGATCACTCCGGACCCTGTGAGAGGGCGAGTGGTTAATAAGGAGATCGATTGAACCGACTCCTCTTCTTGAGATTGGAAAGGCATAAGGGGCCGAGACGCCAGCCCAGCGATTATTATTTTTGGCCAATGTGTGCCAGGGTACCCATAAAGATTTGTGGACTGGTGACGGGTAGAAATACTCGGAGCCTAACGGCGTTGCTTCGCGAATGATCATCGGCTGCAACGTAGCGTCGTACTTGGTTTCCAATCTACTTTATTGTTGTTAATCGCCAATAAAGGCAAACAAAGGTTAAAGATTTTTATGCTTTTACAGTCTTTCATATATTGCTATCTTGAGATTGTTATACCTGTTTATAAGTTCATATAGCTTCCTGAGCGATTTTTGGCTCACTCTTGTTTATCTTATTTAATCTTTCAGTCAAACCTGAGCGTGGCCATCATTCGTCGTACAGCCAGAAAGGCTGTGTATCGAGAACCCCAAAGGAGGGTTAGGTTTCAGATACCTGAGCAGATAGGTTTTTGGAGAGTAAGGACTGCGTAGATAGATGTTTTGTAATAAAAATTGGAAATAGTTGTAAAACTTAACTAGTCTTTTGGTTATTGGTGTAACTTCTTTTGGAAGTTATTCTAATAATACTAGGTGGTTTGTAATGACTTTATATTTTGTTGGAGCCTGTTTCATATCAAACCTGTAATCGATCCAGTGGTAAGGTAAGTGGGTCGTAGTTATTTATATTTTATTATTATTTAGGTTGTGTTTTATTTTCTGTTGGTTCGTGACTCCCAAATCTAGACCCCGGATTTGGAGGGCGCCACGATCATTATCTCTTTCAATTGGAAAATGATCACCGGTTCATCGTCATTGTAGTTTCCAATCGAGAAACTATCATTGAATTGTTGTCAACGGTTTCGTGGTTGTCAGATTAAAAGTTGTCGTCGGACCGGTCGTAGTCGGACTGATCATTGTTGTGGGATCGATCGTCGTTGTTTAGTCATCATTAAGTTTGCTTTACGTCACTAGTGTTTTTGAGAATCTTATAACATGATAAATATGCTTTCAAGGTTCTCTCTATTTGTTTATCAAATCGATATTTAAATACATCAAGATTTTCATTGGAGCAGGAGACATACCAAGGAACTCCTATCACTCGTAAAGAAGTTTCTTATTGAAATCCACTCTTTAAACCCCAATAACGGGCTTTCGAGTGAGGGGTATGTTAATGATATGAGATATAATCTTGGTAAGCCCTCGTCGAGGTTTTAGAAAAACTGGGGACTTAACATTATATTACAGCTTTGGTTGTGGGAGGTCTCAAATTCCAAGGAAACTTTCATCAACCATTTGGATGCTAGCACTCCTCCCGATATATTAACAAATATAAGATTGAATAGGTCAATAAAGTGACGTCTTGCGGGGAGCTATAATATTTTTTACTGAATATTTTATGGATTAATTATATAATTTAGACAAAAAATTATGAATAAGTACTAGCAGTGTTTTATAAATTATTTAATATATTATTTTGTAAAACTGTTCATCAGCCATATAAAACATATTCATGCTGTATATAACATAAATTTCTTATATATTTTTCTAGCGGATATTGTTGCTTTTCTCCATATTAAACAAAACAAAAGTGAAATAAAATCAAATATTTTACCATCAAATATCAGATTAAATTTGTTTAAACCATGCATTTCTGAAAATCAAATATTTTACCATTAGAATGTTAATTAAATATAATGCACTATTTTTGACTTATAAGGATTAAAGGTGTCATGTTTAGTCGATATAATAGTTTTTGACTTCGTCGTTGGTCTAAATTATAAATATAAATACAGATAACAGATTGTTTTATGTTTTATAATTTTAATATTATCATAAATTACTAGTTATTTATTTTTTAATTCGAATTTGGAATTTCATATATTCTCTAAATGTCAACTGAATTTCATCAATTAATCTCTAATGAGCAGCTTTCTCGTTTAATATTTTCTACCTAGGCCGTTTTTTTTTAAGTTTCTCATATCTCGCATTGGTAACATGCTAAATAGATTTAATTAAATAGAACCGTTTAATAAATATTAAATAATTTGAATATTCAACTAATTTTAAATAGTAATTGAATTATTCATGTTAATGAAATATTAACCAAACCGTTTATCTGTTTTACGTGAAACAGAAATTTCTAAAAAATAGAAAATGATTTCGCTTTCAATAAAAAATTGTTTTAAATTCTAAAAAAATTCAGAATCGATATAACATTTGTTATTAAACATTTTTAAATGTTAATTTCTTTTAAAAATAAGAATTTAAATATTGATGAATAACTTTTAGGTCAAATGATTCGTAAAAAAAGTTATATTGACCCGAATTGAGTGAAACAAGTTACGTAGGAATGAGAAAAATACCCCAAGTTTTTAAAAGATAGTTTTAAATTCAAATTTCTTTTCTAAATGAGGGGTAAATATTTTACGAACTGTTTAACAGATTAAACTTTTCCAAAAAGTCATATTTTGACCTGATTTCAATTTTAAACATACTGAACCAAATATTTTGACGAACTGAGTTATGTGTTACATACCCTTATGTGTTTACATGCATTTTACATTTATTTGCTCAACAGATGTGGGTTATATACTTATTTGATTCCCATAATAACTTCGTATAAATTGTTAACGGTCGGGTAGACTATAGATATTGAGACGTATACTTACGTCGATGGAGTATTTGTTGGTTGATTAAAATTGTACTTTTGAATTATAGAATCAAAGGGCCGTAGTGATCCGGGTAAGTAATCTGATACGACAGTTTCATATTTGGAATCGCTAGTTTTCCAAACAACTATTACTTCCCCTATTCTGCGTCCATAATAGTTAAATTACTTAAAAATCAAAATATAAAAATCTGGTTATGCAAGCATTGTTCCCTTGCTTCACCCTTTTCAAGAAAACTCTTATTTTATCATTATTATAATAGTATATGTTATCATTATCCCTCCACTATTGCGACATATTGATATCTTGTTAGATAATTTGATGATCAAAGTTTATCATCAGTGTTTGACAGATTGATATTAGTATTTGATATCAGTGTTTATCATCAGTGTTTATTGTCAGACTTTGTGGAAACAATAAATCAATCAGTGATTGATTTGATTGAAAATCTTGAAGATTGCAAGGATATACCGGTTACTCAACATTTGGAAAGGAGCAATCAATTATTAGATATGATCTTTTTCTAGTCATGCTTATGTATTCATATCAGTGGCAATTGATTGTGTAACTGTGTAGTATATAAACACAGATAGGTTTACAATATATGTGTCGTTGAAAAAGGTTTTATCATTTGTGAAAACCTAGCAGCTCTCAAGAATACTCTTACATTCTTTGAGAGAGTACTTTGTATTGCTGAAACAGTTTTTATTCATCAATACAAAAACTGTTCATCATTTTACTTGTCTATTTTCGATTTGATTGTTCTATATTGTATTCATTCTCTTCTACAGTATATTTGAGACCTAACATATCTTAAGCAAATACCTATTGTGATGTCCTAATTTATGTAAAAACCCTGCTCTATAATAAAATGAAAGGATTATGACGTTGGTTCAGTATTCAAGTATGTCGATTATTTTCATTGTTTTGTTATGGACTGGAGGGACACATAAGGGGCCACACGTGTTGGTCCATTGTCATTAACGCGTATGGGCCATAGGTGCTGGTCCAACATCGTTAATGCGTAAGGAGCCATAATTGCTGGTCCAACATCGTTAATGCGTAAGGAGCCATAATTGCTGGCCCAACATTAATATAGCTAGGCCAATATGTGCCTGGATATCCTCTATGATTGTGGACATATGCAGGTGTGGCATAAGTTCGTACGGTATCCCGACTGATCAGCGAGTATAGTATATATGTGGTTTAGTGTCTAGTTTAATGTGCTGTCGATTGCCAATTATGGCATTATTTTTTTCTTAAAATTCTAAAGTTTAAAGGAAAAAAATTACTTGGTTGATGGGATGATCCTAAATAATTTTTTTTGCACAAATCCAAATTTTGATGGAGAGCTAAAAGAGGATATTCTAATATTCGGTTTGTGAAAATTGTTCTGAATGGTTATTAATTAGTTTTTTTAAATTGATAAATCCGATTTTTTGATACCTTGGTTACCAAGTACATAGTACTTGCTGAGCATTTTTCGCTCACTCTTGCTTTTTTATTTTCTTCTTCTTTCAGTGAAATCTAAGGATAGCTGTAGATAGAATCTACAGCAGTGAGCAGCACTATAGAGAGATCTCAGCTACAGGTAGTTGGTTATCTCTGAATAATTAAGATTAGATAGTTTGTAAGAATGTATTAAAAATTCAAGTTAGTTGTGTATTAATTTTCGAAGTTTTAGATTCTTGTTTCATAGCAACTTGTATTTGATCAACTCAAGAGTTGAGGGGTCATGTGTATATTTATGTTAATATGCATGTTTATATTTTTTAAAGTTATTTAGTGACAATCAATCTTACCCGGATTTGGGACTGTCACATGGGTTCAACATTATTTATTATATATTATTTCAAATTTCGTTGGATATACATTTATAACGAAAATATATACATTATATTTCGTAATTTTTGAAAAAATAATTCGTAACATTTTTACAAAAATTTGATTCTTTCTCAAAACAGATGTTCTACAAATTATAATTTAAGATGAACTACATACAAGGGTTATACTTGTATTGAACTCAAATATATATAATAAATTTTACATTGGTATGATTAATAAAACTGTATTAACTTAATAATGTTTCATATTTCTATACCCTAGTTTCGTATTAGTAAAGTCTATAGGAATAGTTGAGAAATATATAATATATATTCAACAAAATTTTGACTAGAATGTAACACACTTTATATGACACAAATAAAAGTATTATTTTTTACCCTAATTTGATATTGATGAATAATCAATAAAATTTTATTAGAATTATGTATATTTAATAAAGTTTTAAATATAATATAATAAAATATAATCAATATACGTTATATATGTATTGAACCAAAACTTGCACGATTTGCACATTAGAAAAGTTTATATTTTATCCTATACTTATATTCAACATACGTTATATAAGCAAATTATCATTTACAAGATTAGAGGATCCCAAATTTACATGATTTTTTAAAAAAAAAAATTAGGATATTAGGTTTTTCTATGATGATGAATTAACTCGTTTATTTACATATTTGAATAAATTAAATTGGACGAATAAGAATAAATTAAACATAACTTGGGCTTGTTTGATTGTTAAATTGTAAGAAACCTTGTTTAAGTTCTAGGAGCTCGTAAAAAAAGCCTCACTAATTTATAGTTTTAGCCCAATTTTTAGCCCATCGAGAGCGTATGTAACCCATCCCTATTCTAGTAAATGTAAACCCGTTTTAGTAGCTTCTCGATTACTCTACTCCCTTCAAACTACTCAATAAAAATTCTTATCATACATTCTTTAATCCTTCATTCCATATGATATATACACCGGTTCTATCTTACATTTTTTAGTCCTTCATTCATTATGATAATCTCCTCAATCCCACTCCTTTTTACAAGAATTCTTCCCATCTCTTCAATTTTTACATAATTAACCACAAAAAAGGATAGTACATTCTCAAATGGAAGTATTTAATTTTGTTGGATGCTGATTTTACCAAATTCGCTAATTTCTGTATAAATTGTGTCAACGGCATATAGAGCCAACAAAATACTTATTAACAAGATATTTTTTGATTCAATTCCGTAAGTGATAGCATAACCAACCTTTTTACAATTTTTTTTTTCAGATGCCCACATCAGCAATTACTTTTTGGCAATGCAAAAGAATTTCCCTTCAATTAATTTTTGTTTTAGCCATTCTCAATCCAAATTTTATGGATATAAAATTGTCGATTATTTTTTTGATTATTGGTTTGGCTTCAACTCATTTACATTTTTAATACCTTTGCATATTTATTTAATATTAAGTATATTTTTCAGGATCCGTATAGGCTATAAGAAAATTAAAATTTAAGATCTTAGTTCAGTTTTAAAATTTTTTGTTTCTAGAAATATATGGATTCACTTTGATTAGAGAAAAAGATTAGTGACAACTTTAATGTGGCACATATTATGTACACATCAAATATTTATAATCTATTTATATTGATCTATAATATATTCTTAGTTGTAATATCGCCTAATATATTCCTTTTATTTCAATTCATATATACAGGAATTTGCTATAAACAATGAAGAAAATGCTTCAGTAAAAAAATGGAGTCTTCCGCTCCATGTCCATGTGCCCACTCCCACAGGTATGTATTTATAGATTATTTTCTTTTGAATTGCAAAATTTGTAGGTAATAATATTTAAGAGATTAGTTAAGGTTAGCCAGAAAAATTATGTGACACATTGGTTCTCTTTAAGTATTTACATACAAATATAGGATGTTTAGTAGTTCTCTCTTCTCTAACTAAATAAAATTTAGGGGTTTAGTCTATTCTAGCAAATATATGTATATTATAACATAATCAAAAAGTTTAATACCAATACATAGATCAAAGATTATTTTTTAATTCTATTTGATTATACATATATTAAGTACACATAATCTTTTTATTCAAGTATAAATGATTAAATTATAAACATTTAAATTTTAGCCATTTGAAAAACACTTAAAGTAAAACATTTTTCTGTTTTATTCGTCGTATTACAGTGAATTTTGACAGAAAAGTTTTCAAAACCAACTACTGGTTTTTACTTTAGGAATAGGGTTTCAGCCACTATTTTACACGTGTAAGTTATATCTCCTCTTTCTCGTTAATCAACATCCATGGTCCCAACCTGTGTAAACTTCCTAGCTAATGTATAGTTTTGTTTGCATTTCAAGCTTTGATCAATGGAGAATAGTAATAAATCACCAACTCACCCCAAAAAAGACTCCGATGAAACTTATAAGCAGAGGAAGAGATGAGAAAGGGTGATTAGTAATATTTTTTATGATTAAAGATTCAAGTCTGTTTCAATGTCATGGTTTTCCATCATTTCAAGCCATCGGTTCGCCAAATCTCACCTCCATCGTGCAATCACAAGAGTTGACGATCATGAAACTCTCATAATTAGTAATAGTATATAACATACATATAAATATGTATGTTAACTCAATTGATTCAAATACAGATAAAAATAACCTTTCTCTTATTTTTAGCATATGAGCCATCTTTATCAGTATTTGATAAATTTGTTTGATAAAAACCCACCCACTCATTTGGTTAGAGCATCTCCAATAGGATCTTAATTTCTAAAATAAAGAGTCTTGCATAAATTAGAGCTCCAACAACCTCCTAGAGACTCTTTAAAAAGTTAACAGTTTATTCACTCTCCTCAAACTTAAGAGCTATTACATAGATTTTAACTTTTATTTATTAATAAAGTATTCAATCCCTCCAACTCTTAGTCCACTTTTTGTCTCTCTTTTTTGTTCAAATATGAATAAAATATAAACAGACACTGAATATAAAGAGTGTTGTTAGAGTTTACTATCTTAAAAACGTCCTAACTTACAAAGAGCCTATTATTTTATATATATTTAGGAATTAACTAAGAGACCGTTGGAGATGCTCTTAGTTTGTGTCCAAGAAAACCATGTGTTAAAAGAGGATACTTTGTAAACAGAGTTGTCCAGGAGCATCATCACTCAAAGGGACCCTGCTCTCCACACTTGGTGGAAGCTTGTGATGATCTCCAGTTAGGAAATCTACTCCCTTCTTAAGTATCAAGAGAGGTCATTTATAAGTAAAGAAATACATATGTTAGGGGTCGTGTGTAGGGTAAACGTGTAGCACAAATGTTCGAAATTGATACAACTCAAATGCGCGTCGGGAATGTAAAACCTGTTGGAGTTTAATCTCAACTGTCAACATTTATTATGTTTGTGTCTGTTAGTCAGTACTGGTGTTAGTTGTTTGTAGGTGTCTTAGTCATGTGTGTAGTTGAGATATTAGAGTCGTGGGAATAAGTCCACAGTAGTGGAGCTATAG
>PHNY01205044.1:3203-13918 GCA_003724115.2 Anethum foeniculum | reverse complement strand
AGATCTTCGAAAGCAGCTCTCTCTTTTAAGCAGGGAATCAAAGACAAATTTCGATGTACCTATGCACATGGAAACCGATTTTGCTGGTGAAGAATTGAGCCTAGCAGTAGATGCAAACGATCAAGTTATATCTGAGTGCTGGGAATCTTTCTACATTGCTGATGTGTTAATTGAAAGTGGTCTTTATGATATGGATGCGGATATATTCATGCAAAATTTTAAAGGTCCGAAGCTCCCTCTTGGGCTGTGGGTCTTTTACAATCTTGAGAAGAAGTATTGTGATGAGACATCTGCACCGAAAGATGAGAGGATGCTACTTTTTGATCATATACGTTCAGCAATTTCAGAGATTTCACAGTCAATAACAGCTGAATTTGGTATGAAGTGGCCAAAACAGAGCTTCATAAGCTGCTAGCTATCCAAGATGCAATGATCATCGAGAGTATGTCAGACAAGGCAACTTAAAAGGTGTAAGATTGGGGTGATCTAAGAAATTCAGTAGAGATGATAGGTATGACAATTGAGAGGTCGCTGACAAATGACCTGCTGATGGAGCTTGTAATGGAATTGCAGTTGGATGTGTAGTCATAGGGTGGGGGGTATATAGAATGGGATATTTAGTGCTAGGAAGTTAATAATATGAAGAAGAGGGTCCAGTTGTGAGGTGCATCATCACTCAAAGGGACCTGGCTCATGCTATTTATACATTAATTTCTTTACGTTTCCTCTCTTTTTTACCCTTAATTTTCTACTCAGATCAATTACTTTATAGATTTACTGATTTGTCGTGTGTCAAATATTTTCAGATTAGTACATATTTTAACCTCGTTCTACTGAAATTTGCTTACTGATTCTGTAAGAGAGGCAACAATCTATTAACTCATCCAGCTGAAAAAGCTTGATTCCCCTTTTTTTCAGGGAAATTTATTTGCAACAAATTTGGAGAAAATGGATCTGTAGTACTATATTAGAGAAAAGCGTTGACATGCTTGGCCAATCTATTTATACAAATCAACAAATTTGGAGAACAAATTTGCAACAAATTTCCTCTCTAACATATAAATTTTCATGGAGTGAAGAAGCACTGTTGACATGCTTTGCCAATATATTTATACAAATCCATTCATAAAAGGGGTAGACGTGCTTTATTGAAACTATGTAGAGAACTGGAAAAACAAAATGAGATTTATCCAGACTACACATGCATGAGGATACACATTTGTTCTCGACTAACTTTTTGAATTAACTTCTTGACTAACTCGACAAAAGGCTTATTTAAAGGAAATAATTTCATCACTGCTTTTGAGTTTTTCAAATGGACCAAGAAATGGTCATCCTGATGGTGCTAATTAAGTGTGCGCAGTCAGTTAATTCAGTAAGTACCTTGACGACAAGAAAATGACCAAAACACACAAGGAAGATGAGCCTTCGCAATAATATGCCGTTACGTTTGAATATTATGGTCGTGTTTCCTTTCACCAAAAGCTACACACCGAGTTGTGTAAAGTTGAGACTTAAGGTGTTCGATCCCTTGAGAGGCGAGACATGATTTTAGACTTTCAAACTCTCCTCCTCCATCAATATAACGAGGACTTAATTTTATGACTTAACAGTTTTTCAACTAATGCTTGAATTTGTGGAATAATGGTCTGAACATGGCTTTTATTTTTTCAAGTATATATAAAACTAAGCATATTTGGTGTAATGATCTACAAATATTACACAATACGACCTTCCTAGATACCACTACAGATTATATGTAATGCTTTGTAGTGATGTAGGAAAAAAGATAATATGTGGCTTTTATTGCTTGAACACGTATCACAAAAGTCAAATTTTGTTGGTGAACAATATGGGAATGAATATGTATTAAGAACTAATTTAGGAGACCTAAAATTGGGATGAGCTAATTGACGGTAACACATATAAATACAAGGTGTGCTGGTAATCATATTTCCTTTGGAGAGAGAGACATGTTTTGGAGAAGGCCACTCCTAGTGTCCTTTATTCTGTGGCATATCAGAGGTGCTCCGGAGCACTGTAGCCAGATCCTTAATAAAGAATTTTACAGGAAAAATTCAATTGAGGTTAGGTTATAATCACAAAAGTTGGATACTGAATAAAATTATGGTCATTGCAGGTGCAGTACACAGAGCATCAATAATTGCGAATAGTAATTAGAATTTGTAAATTAGTTTTATGAGTTTGGGCAAGAGGAATAGTTTTAGCATCTCTCATCCTAATTTCATCTGGACCAGCATAAGTATTAACTTCAAAAAATAACTGTGCATGAGCAGTGACACCTTTTCAATGTGATTGTCATTGGACCTACATACTTTAGCTGTATGACATAATATGATGTGATTGTGGAACTTTATCACATAATGGACACCTGGAGAGTGTCCATACTTTTGAGAATTTGCAAACCATTGAGGAGTAGAGTTAGCTCCATATGATGGTTTCTATTGTACAGGAGAGTAACACTGGCATTGTTTTTACTGATGAGGACTCCAGGGCCCTAAGTTAGTTGGCATTGTTGAATGTAGTCCATACCTAGCCCACCCAAAATTTTTACAATAAACTCTGCATTTGAAAAGAGTAATCCAACGATGGAAAATTTCATATGCAACATCGGACTTCACGTAACTATTCTGTAATTGTCTTATCATCATTGCTAATGCGATACAAATGGTCTCGAAGTAAAAAGATTCGAGTTTGAGACTTGTTTGCAAATGCTAATTGAAGGGAGTCCTAAGTGTGCTTGGAGGCAAGGTTTGGATCAACAAAGGCTAAAATAGCATTTCAAATTAATTTATCTTGGTGAACCCATATTTTCTATTCTAGATATGGAACAGTTTTCCATGTTAGTAACTTTTTTGTGTGGGTGTCTGAATTGATCTATCTAGGTAAGCGGTTAGGTGTGAATGTGGAGCTTCTTGCTATAAATATGCTCTCAAGATTTTCTTTATTCATTCATCAAATCAATACTTAAATACACAAAAGGACCATTGGATTGCTAATGGGAATGGGAATTGATGGGAAAGGTAATGAGGTAAACTGGATGGAATGAGTTAACCAACATTGTTTGGGTCGTGCTGGAATGGGAATGAGTTTACCAACATAAACTGTTTGAGGTTTTAGAAAAACTAGTAACTTAACATTGCTCCCTATATATTAGCAAAAATAAGATTGACTAGTGGTTCAATAAAGTGGCGTCTTGCGGGGAGCTATAATATTTTTTTAGTGAATATGTTATGGATGAATTATATAATTTAGACAAAAATTTATGAATAAGTAATAGCAATGTTTTATAAATTATTTAATATATTATTTTGTAAAACTGTTCATCATCCATATAAAAAATATTCATGCTGTATATAATATAAATTTTTTACATATTTTTCTAGCGGATATTGTTGCTCTTCTCCGCATTAAACAAAACAAAAGTTAAATAAAATCAAATATTTTACCATCAAATATCAGATTAAATTTGTTTAAACCAAATATTTCTTAAAATCAAATATTTTACCATTAGAATGTTAAATTAAATATAATGCACTATTTTTGACTTACAAGGATTAAAGGTGTCATGTTTAGTCAATATAATCATTTTTGACTTCGTCGTTGATCTAAATTATATATATAAATACCGATAACAGACTGTTTTATGTTTTTATCATTTTAATATTATCATAAAATACTAATTATTTATTTTTTTATTCGAATTTGGAATTTCATATATTCTCTAAATGTCAACCGAATTTCATCAATTTGAATATTCAACTATTTTTAAATAGTAATTGAATTATTCTTGTCAATGAAATATTAACCGAACCGTTTATCTGTTTTACGTGATACGGAAATATTAAAAAAATTGAAAAAGATTTTGCTTTAAATAAAAAATTATTTTAAATTCTAAAATTTTTCAAAAATGATACAACATTTGTTATTAAACATTTTTCAGTGTTAATTTCTTTTAAAAATAGGAATTCAAATATTTATGAATAATTTTTAGGTCAAATAATTCGTAAAAGAAGTTATATTGACCCGAATTGAGTGAAACGAGTTATGTAGGAATAAGAAAAATACCCCGAGTTTTTAAATGATAGTTTTAAATTCAAATTTCTTTTATAAATGTGGGGTAAATATTTTACGAACCGTTTAACAGATTAAACTTTTTCATAAAGTCATATTTTGACCTAATTTCAGTTTTAAACATACCAAACCAAATACTTTGACGAACTGAGTTACATGTTACATACCTACCCTTATGTGTTTACATGCATTATACATTTATGTGCTCAACAGATGTGGGTTATATACTTATTTGATTCCTGTAATAACTCCGTATAAATGGATAACGAACGGGGGTAGACTATAGTTATTGAGACGTATACTTACGTCAATGGAGTATTTGTTGGTTGATTAAAATTGTACATTTGAGACGAGAGTTTCATATTTGGAATCGCTAGTATTCCAAACAACTATTACTTCCCCTATTCTGCGTCCATAATAGTTATATATCTCAAAAATCAAAATATAAAAATCTAGTTATGCAAGCATTGTTCCCTTACTACACCCTTTTCAAGAAAACACTTATTTTATCATTAATATACCAGTATTTGTTATCATTATTCTTCCACTATTGCGACATATTGATATCTTAAGCAAATACCTATTGTTATATGTTAGTTTTGAACTAAACCATGTGATGTCCTAATTTACGTAAAAACCCTGCTCTATAATAAAATGAAAGGATTATGACGTTGGTTCAGTATTCAAGTATGTTGATTATTTCCATTGATTTTTTATAGACTGGAGGGACAAGTAAGGGGCCACATGTTGGTCCATTGTCATTAACTCGTAAGGGCCATAGGTGCTCGTCCAGCGTTGTTAATGCGAAAGGAGCCATAAGTGCTTGTCCAACAATAATATAGCTGGGCCAATATGTGCCTGGATATCCTCTATGATTGTGGACATATGCAGGTATGGAATAAGTTCGTAGGGTCCCGACTGATCAGCGAGTATAGTATATGTGTGGTTCTAGTGTCCATTTTAATGTGTTGTTGATTGCCAATTATGTCATTTTTTTTCTTAAAATTCTAATGTTTAAAGGAAAAAAAATTGCTTGGTTGATGGGATGATCCTAAATAATTTTTTTTTACAAATCCAAATTATGATGCAGAGCCAAAAGAGGGAATTCTAATATTCGGTTTATGAAAATTGTTCCGAAAGGTTATTAATCAGTTTTTTTAAAAAAAAATTGATAAATCCGATTTATTGATACCTTGGTTACCAAGTACATAGTACTTGCCGAGCATTTTTCGCTCACTCTTACTTTGTTATTTTCTTCTTCTTCCAGTGACATCTAAGGATAGCTGTAGATAGACAGTAGTGAGCAGCACTATGGAAAGATCTCAGCTACAGGTAGTTGAATATCTCTAAATAATTAAGATTAGGTAGTTTGTAAAAATGTATTAAAAATTCAAGTTAGTTGTGTATTAATTTTTGAAGTTTTAGATTCTTGTTTCATACGAATTTGAGGGGTCATTCGTATGTATTTATGTTAATATACACATTTATATTGTTTAAAATTTTTTTAGTGACAATCAATCTTATCCCGAATTTGGGACTGTCACATTGGTTCAACATTATTTATTAAATATTATTTCAAGTTTCGTTGGATATACATTTATAGCGAAAATATATACATTATATTTTGTAATTTATTAAAAAAAAATTCGTAACATTTTTACGAAAAACTGATTCTTTCTCAAAACAAATATTCTACAAATTATAATTTGAGATGAACAACATACAATGGTTATACTTGTACTGAACTCAAATATATATAATAAATTTTACATTGGTATGATTAATAAAACTTTATTAACTCAATAATGTTTTATATTTCTATACCGTAGTTTGCTATTCGTAAAGTCTAGAGGAATAGTTGAGAACAATATATTATATATTCAACAAAATTTTGACTACAATGTAACACACTTTATATGAAACAAATAAAAGTATTATTTTTTACCCTAATTTGATATTGATGAATAATCAACAAAAATTTATTAAAATTATGCCTAATTAATAAAGTTTTAATTATAATTTATTAAAATATATTCAACATACATTATATATGTATTGAACAAAAGCATGCATGATTTGCACATTAGAAAAGTTTATATTTGATCCTATACCTATATATCTATATTATATTATAATAGACGAAACATTAAAAGTTTGGTAGTTGGTCAGTCGGTCGGTACGGTACTTGCTAAAATTACTTAATTACCCTTATTTAATAATTTTATTATTTTTACTTGCCCTTACCTAATTAGTATAAAACCTAATTACCTTTTTAAGTAAAACACATTACTTTTTTTTATTTTTACCAACTAAAACACCTTTTCTTCCAAAAATATCATGGGTAATTCCATTTAATAAAATATTAAAATTATTTATAACTAACCAATTACATTTTTCTAATAAACATATTACCTTTTCTATCTTTAATAAACAAAACTTGCTCATTTTCTGAAAATAACAAGGGCAATTCTAATTAATAAATTAAAATAATTATATTATAATTATTAATAATTAACCAGTTACCTTTTTCAGCTCAAACCCAATATTTTTTTATATTCTCTAACTAAAGTACCTTTAATTCTAAAAATATCATGAACATATACATGTTAACAAATAATTATTATCAAATCATGTCATTTAAAAAATTAAACCAACAAATTATCGTGTTTTAAAAATTTGAATTTAAATAAAATTAAAAAATTATATGATATTAAAGAAAATTCGTACATCATACGGGTTATAAGCTACTATCTATACTATCTATCTATATATACTATCTATCTATACTATATTATAATAGACGAAACATTGAACGTTTTGGTTCAACGGTTTTCGGTTTTCACCTCTTTTAATAATAATAAAATATATATACTATATTATAATAGACGAAACATTGAAAGTTTTGGTTCAACGGTTTTCCGTTTTCACCTCTTTTAATAATAATTATAATAATAAATTAATATTACTAATAACTAATCAATTATCTTTATGAACTAAAATTTCAATTTCAATATAGACGAAACATTGAGAGTTTTGGTTCAACGGTTTTCGGTTTTCACCTCTTTTAATAATAAAAATAAAAAATTACTATTACTAATAACTAATCAATAATCTTTATCAACTAAAATTCCAATTTCCTTTTTAACTAAAACACGTTACCTTTTTTAACATTTTCCCCAACTAAAATAGCTCATTTTCTAAAAATATCATGTACAAGTTTATTTAATAAAATAGAATAATAATACTGTAATTAATTATTAATAATACAATCAATTCAAGTAAAGTTAAAGATATGATATTAAAAATTTTCGATTCAAATCAAATTTAAAAATAATCATATAACATTAAAAAACATTCGTGCATCGCACGGGGTTTAAGCTAGTATATATATATATATATATATATATATATATATATATATAGACACACACACATATACATCAAATTATCATTTACAAGATTAGAGGATCCCAAATTTACATGAAAAATTTAAAAACAATTAGGATATTAGGTTTTTCTATAATGATGAATAAACTCGTTTATCTATATATTTGAATAATTTAAATTGAACCAATAAGAATAAATTAAACATAAGTTGGGCTTGTTTGATTGTTAAATTGTAAGAAACCTTGTTTAAGTTCTAGGAGCTCGTAAAAAAAGCCTCACTAATTTATAGTTTTAGCCCAATTTTTAGCCCATCGAGAGCAAATGTAACCCATCCCTATTCTAGTAAATGTAAACCGGTTCTAGTAGCTTCTCGACTACTCTACTCCATTCAAACTACTCAGTAAAAATTCCTATCATACATTCTTTAATCCTTCATTTCATATTATATACACCGGTTCAAGTAGCTTCTCGACTACTCTACGCTTCAAACTGCTCAATAAATACTTATATCTTACATTTTTTAGTCCTCCATTCCATATGATAATCTCCTCAATCCCACTCCTTTTTACAAGAACTGTTCCCATCTCTTCAATTTTTATATAATTAACCACATAAAAGGATAGTACATTCTCAAATCAAAGTATTTAATTTTGTCGGATGCTGATTTTACCAAATTCGCTAATTTCTGTATAAATTGTGTCGACAGCATATAGAGCCTACAAAATACTTATTAACAAGATATTTTTTTATTCAATTCCGTAAGTGATTGCATAACCAAATTCTTACAATTTTTTTTTCAGATGCACACATCGGCAATTACTTTTTCGCAATGCGAAAGACGTTCCCTTCTACTAATTTTTGTTTTAGCCATACTCAATCCAAATTCTTTGGATATAAAATAAATGTTGATTATTTTTTTGATTATTGGTTTGGCTTCAACTCATTTACATTTTGAATACCATTGCATATTTATTTAATATTATATATTGATAGAGAAAAATTATAACCCTAGGAACATAATTAATGGTATATTAATTATGTCTGAAAATAAAATGGCTCGAAGCCCAAATTATACGAATTGGGCCTAATGGGCCAACAAAACGTACCTAAGGCTGTAAACGGAAAATAAATATTTAATATAGTTGATGCTGTCCACACTATAGGATCAACTGCATCTGTAATCCTATTAATTATTCTAGTTCGTAAGCCCAGTTAGGGTATGCAAGCCCAATGGGCTGTACTATTGACCAAAATTCGTAGTCAACTGTATGACCAAGTCAACAGCTCTATGAATGAGTCCTACCAAGAATATGATTCCTAAACAGATGACCTATAAGGAACCACAACGAATAAGGAGTCCGTCTCGTTGAGGTTTAGGACTCCTTAGTCTAATCAACTGTGAAGACTTGTTCATCAAGTCTCCCAAACCTAATCTAACTCATGAATTCACTACCTATAAAAGGGACCTGATCCCTCATCTTAGAACTAGGTTTTTTGACTTGATCCTTAGCAAACAGTAAGGTACGTAGGCATTTTGTGAAGGCAATTTTGAGTCACGAAACACAAGAGCAGTCATAAAAGCTCGAAGCTTACAACCCTAGTTACAGAAATACAAAATTTAATCCACAACATTTGGCGCCGTCTGTGGGAATCAAACATCAACCATGACAAGAACACGAAGCGGTACCGACACCAGATCCAACGCTAACACTTCCTCCACCGAAGCACCCTTGGTAACTCATGCTGAGGTACCCGTTGTCACTACTGAAAACCTAGGTACCTAGGCTCAAGGACGAATCCCCAACTATAGATGGTGACTACTCCATTGAGTACTCATCCTCTGACACTTGAGACCTCCACCACTATCCATTTATCACGGGAAAATGCCAATCCTACTTATAGGATGCCTATATACCCAGATGTCGGAGGAAGCAGGCTCGTGCAGCAAGGGACAGGGCAGTCTACTCCTTATATTCGAGGTTTAGGTCCTATCCCAAGAGGACGAGAATATTCAGGCCCATACACTGATGATGGAATTGACCCATCATCTGAAGATGACATGGCCCCAAGAAGAAGGCGCCCAAGATCTGAAGTTCAAGGAAGGGCGNACACTCAATCCCAGGGACAGCAAAGGACGATCCCTCAGGAGATAGCGGAAAGAATTCGTGCTCATGAAGCAGAAATTCAGAAACTCAAGCGTGATTTGGAAAAAGGGAAATCTAGGAGCACAGGAAGGGCTGGTGACTCAGGACAGACAAGGGACGAACCCCCAGTAATAGATCTGGATGGTCCTCCATGAAGCAGAAGGGCAGACAGCGTGAGGGCTGATCCCAATGACCTCTTACCCTTGGGAGATCCGGATGATCCTACCCCTCCGTTTACTAGTGAGATCATGAATACTCATATTTCAAGGAAGTTCAAGATGCCTTCTATAAAGACGTATGAAGGAACTGGAGATCCAGCAAATCATGTAAGAACATTCTTTAATGCTTTGCTATTGCAACCAGTCAATGATGTGATTAGGTGTAGGGCGTTTCCCCAAACTTTGAGGGGCATGGCTCAGAGGTGGTATAGTCGTTTACCCCCTAATTCTATTGGGAGTTTTAAAGATCTCAGTCAGGCTTTTATAAAGCAATTTATTAGTGGAAGAGTACATGAGAAGAGCTCTGCCTCGCTAATGAGCATTGAACAAGTNCTTGAGAGAATACCTAACTCGATTCACAAAGGAAGCTCTAAAAGTTCCCGATTTGGATGATAAGGTAGCTATGATAGCCCTGCAGCAGGGAACCAGAAATGAGCATTTTAAGATGTCATTAACCAAGCGAGCCCCTGAAAGCATGCTGCAGTTACAAGAAAGAGCAGGGAAGTATATAAAGGCTGAACAAGCTATGAAAAACAACCTGCTCAACCCGAAGGAGAAAAGAACAACAAAAAGAGGAAGGGAAATCAGGAGTATGAGGTAAAGGATAAGTATCCCAGAATAACCAACAACTCTGATTCTCCGCCAAAGAAGAATACCCCTAGGCAGAGGTTTACAGAATATGCTAGATTAAATGCTCCAAGGAGTCAGATCCTGATGGACATTGAGAAAGACAGTGAAGTAAGACGGCTGAAGCCACTAAGGGCTGATCCCGCGAAACTTGACAAATGTAAGTATTGTCGATTCCATAAGGACGTAGGACATGATACTGATGATTGTAGGCAACTCAAAGAAGAAATTTAGTTTTTAATTT
>PHNY01204987.1:24570-36936 GCA_003724115.2 Anethum foeniculum | reverse complement strand
ACTACGAATTAAATATCTATTTTTCGCATGGATCCTGCGTTTGGGTTTCGTTAATTCTGGTTTTTATGATTTTAATTTACGTTTTCCGCTGTGTTTGATGCCTCGAAACCCAACAATATGTGTGTGGTATTTATGATGTTATAATTTGATTATTTGATTATCAGATTTATTATTATATGAAGTTGTTTGTTGATTTTGATTAATTTTTGAAACTGTGTATTAATTTAAATGGTTTCATTCAGTTCTTGATGTTATATTAGTGTGGTGCAAAATGGGTTTTAATAAGTAGAGCTTAGTTACCGTGTTTTATGTTTGGGATAATGTAAATTATGTAGTATGAGGCAATATATAGGTAGTTATCGGAGAGCTTGGTAGTAGGAGCTGTAATTATATAACATGTTTATGAATATTTGATTACGTTGGAACTCTTTCAGAATCTTTAGTCAAAACTGTAAGCCTTAAGGTAAGACTTAGTATGTGTATCATGCTTAATTTCTTATGTTTGAAATATTTGATTTCTACTTTCCAACTGAAGTAAAGCGGTGATTATGGAGTAAACTATCAGTGTTCAACTTTCCCTTCAATTCCCTTTTTGATGCACAAAATTAATCTTAATTTTTGGTGTATTTGGTTTATGTTTCTTGGTCTTTTAAACATTAAAAAAAATCTCAATAAATCGTAGAAGCCCTCTAAAAGTCTAAATAGTCGATGTTATATGGTTGAAAAACGTTTAACCTAACTTGAACTCCGAAAAGGAGTCAAAAAAATGATAAATAATGTTAATGAGTCATTAACTTTCCTGTTTTTGCTATTTAAGTATAAATTTGTTTGGGTGCTTATGCTAAAATGGGATCAGATATCAAATGTGTCATCACTGCGAGAGGATTAACAAAGGTCGGGTTGTGGTATGCAACAACTGTAAGCGGAAGCCATATTGTGTTCCCTGCATGACAAAATAATATCTATGTATCTTGGTTTCTTTTTTTTAAAGTAGCTCTATATGATTTTAATTTCACATTTGTTACTTCAATAATTACCACATGTTTTGTTCACAATAGTACTATAATGTTGCGTTCATCGCGGTGATGTGTTTGTAAACATCATCAGTTAAACATCTATATATTAAACATTTGTAATACACATTATTGTAAAATACTAACGAGCAATAAAACACACAGAAATAATATAAAAACATCACTATTCATGCTGTCATCAGCAAGCTAACAAGTCATAAATTACATAGTTTTGTATGAGAAATGCCTTATAGCATGCATCTGAGGGGACCCAGATAACCTACGTTTTTTGTAATCCCCAGCACCAGTGGAGGATTTTCCATCCCTAGGTGGACGCTGTAATATCACTAAATCAATCAACCGTGCTTAAGAGCATTAAGATTGTTCATTCAAATTTGTTTCTTATGATATGTTTTTCAGGAAAAACTCCATATTGTCTTGAGCTAGACGTGATCCAGTTGATGAAAATTGACAGATTGAGCTCACTATGTTACGTATGTACCCTAAGATGACCGAAGATGATATTGTCAGGCTATCCCTGTTGTCAAGTTAACTGTAACTGCTCAAGTTGCTTCTGCTTAGAAGTACTGAAAAGTTTGGTACTATAAATCACTGTTTAAGCTACCTTCTCTTTCTCTTATTTGCGATCTTCTATATATGATCATCTTAGAACTTTTTTCCGGATAAATTGGAGTTGAACGTATATAAAAGATAAAAAGTTATGTTCGATTTGATATTAAATTAAGTTTATATTTAGTTATAAATTTCAGTTGATCATGAAATTTTTATTATACTCCTATCTATAAATACTTTAGAAAAATATAAAAGTGCACCGTATATTATAATAGCTTTATAAAGAAATAAAGTTTCTTACCTAAAAGATAGTTTAGCACTCAAGGAAAGGCACATGGCAAAATTTAACATTTAGAATACATGCCACAATATAAACAATACTTGGGAATAGATCACATATTATTTTATGCAAATACTTAAGTAGATTATAGTTAATGATTCCTTCATTAGATTAATTCGTAAGTAGTTTTCTAATAATGTTCATACTTGTTCATTTAAAATCTGTTTAAATTTTATGGTAAAGCTGAATTAAGACCATAATTAAGTTACAACGCTGGATTACAGGCTGCGAGCTAGGGACAAAATTCTGCATAACTTTAATCTATACACATCAATACATGATTCATATAGATAATTATGATCTAAGCACAATTAAAATTATATTTTCAATATCAGGTTTATGTATCCCTCATGGATGTCAAAGCGGTTCCAGATTCTCTGATGATTGATGTGAAGATTCTCGATATTTTGTGGCCTAATCACCAAACAACCAACTTGTGAATGACACATAGCTATAACACTAAAAATCCTCAAAATCCACCAAACTAATTATCCAACCGGAAGGCTTCTAGACTGTTGCAGCTACAGTACCAACACATATGATCAATGTGGTCTCAAAAATCGAGTTAATCAACATGGACAGTGTCCTTGGGGCGGTGTTGTATATTTCAGGTCCCATTAACCATTATTTCCACTTTATTTATGTATATTGTAAATATGGGGGTTTGAAAGACTCCAATCATGTGAACCATGACTCCATTCATTTTTCGGTCTTTTAGAGCTCTCTACATTTTGCTCTAAAGAAAAGTACACCCTGTAGCCTTATAGTTTACCAGTCAAATCTACCCGTTTTCAAAGCACCTGCATAGAAATTCAAATTTTTACCTAAAAGTTGAGAGAAAGCAACAATACATGGCATACCTGTATTAGAGAAGATATCTAAAATCCTTTCCTGTATTGATACAGATTTATACTAACTAACATCTATGTTATTATTGCAATATTCATACCAGGGCATTTTTAAATAGAATTTATAATGCGTAATTCGTAAGTATCCAATCCTGTAATTGTCTTTTATGTTTACATCTTGACTAATAATAAAAGAACAAATACTGATACGCCGTTGAAGTAGCAAACTACCTTTTACTTGGTATCTTGATTCCATTGTACCAGTATCATGATTACAGAATTTGGAAATCGAAACAAATCGATTGAGATACCGATTTGTGATTTATCGGGTGATTTTTGAAAAATTGAATTATTTATCAGTAATTTGTTAAATTAGTCAAATATTTGTAGGCGATTTATCATCAATTTATTAGCGATTTTTGAAAAATCTACTAATTTTTATACTGGTAGTATATAAAAAAAACCATTATCAAGCTGACCGTGATTTGCACGGATTATAAGTTAGTACCAATAATTTAAAAACCCATTTTATACAAGGCCCAATACCGCACCATCTATCTAAACCCCCAAGCAAAACCCTCATCTCCTCCCATCGCATTTCCATTTCACTATTTCAATTAATTGCAACAAAAATGGCATGGCGTGGATCCATCTCAAGAACCCTAATGTCAACAGCCAGATCTTCACCTTTCCGTTCATCTCCGCCGCCACTCCCTCGTCTCCGCCCTCCCTCTCTCGTCTCTCCTCGCCTCCACTCTCCCCGTCACTCCTTTATTAACCCTAGGTACTTTTCATTTCATTTCCCCCTTTTTTATTTTTTAATTTAATTAAGTAGCTTCATAATGTTATTTTTTTTATTATTTTTTTTAATATTTTGATGTGTTTATTTAGGAATTTGGGCGAAATTGGATGCACTCAATTGCTGTTACCAATGCTTGCTGGAACTCCACTCACTTCGCGGCTTAATGCTAATGTTCGGGCTTTTTGCGAGTTGACTCACGGTACCTTCTGCCGTTCTTGTCAAGATCGCTAATAGTCAGTTCTCCCTTTTGTGAGTCTTACCATGATGAACATCCACATTACCAGCCTACGTGTTATTCAACTTATCGTATTATTATTTGCTTTCCGCTAATGAATTTAGTATCACGTGAATTATTCAGTTGATGAGTGAACTACGTATATAATTACTAAACTACCAAAATTTTCACTTAATTGTGTTATTAGCTGCTTTTTGCTGATGAATTTAAAGACACGTGAATTATTTGATTGTTAGATTTTCTGTTGGTTGATAATAGAGTATTGGATGAGTTTGTTAAATGGCGTTTCATAAGTTGATGAGTGAACTATAGTAAGTATTAAATAGTTTGTGAAACTTGTGTATAATGAGAAAGATATTGGGTTCGGATTGATATTTTTGTGTATATGTTATTCACTCTTCATTAAAGATTATAAACACACGCGTAATTGAATATTTGTTAGATTTTATAGTGGTTGATATTTAAGTAGTGTCTGAGTGTGTTAAATGGTGTTTTTTAAGTTAAAGAGTGAACTTTAGAAAGTATTTCTTAGTTTGTGAAAATTATGGTTGATGAGAAAGAAATGGGATTGGGATTTATAGGGATGAATGGAAAAGATGGGTGATGCGCAGCAATTTCAGGAATCAGAATGCAGTGTCAAGATGCTGGAAAGGAGGTTTATTTTCTACCTAAACATTTGTATATGTCGTTTTCTTCCTGAACTAAAAAAACTGAGGGAATCTAATAGAAGCAGAATTTTTTACTTTGTGTATATGACATATTTATAGAGCTGCTTATATTTTTACTAAGTTTTCATTAGAATATTTAAATCAAGTCATGCAACAATGTTGGAGCACAATTCGTCCTATATCATTCGGTAGCACCGTGTAACTTCTTCCATACTTTCATGTTCAAATATTTTGGTGAAAAAATTTGTTACCTATTCGGTTTCTGCTCGAGGTTTCAGTTTCCAAATTTATGTGTACAATATATGTGACTAGGTTTATCTGTTCAAACTTCCTACAATCAAAGAGCTTATTTTCCCTACATGTATTGCTTTGTAGAGTGGCATTCCTCTGGCTGTTGATTGAATAAACCCATGTTATTTCTAATTATAACATACATATTGCTAAATATTTATATAGACGTGAAGCTTTCAGTACTCTTTTTGTGGATCCAGTTCTCTGTTTCATTTTCATGTTATAGTACATTACCTCCTGGACAAATGATGAGGAACGAGAATAAAGAATTAATATATATGTTATTAATTAGTTTATATTTATTTAGTGTAAAGATAAATAACGTATTTATCTATATGTTTTATATGTGGGGTTAGGAGTTTATTAAATAAGTAGTTTATTTATAATAAAGCCCAATTGTTAATGGGCCTTAGTCTATTAAGTTATTTTATTAGGGTTTCTAATCCCTATATAAGCATCGTAATCTCCACATTATTACGTACCTTTGGTAATACACTTTTCTTGGGAATAATATTGATATTATTCTTGGGATTCGTATAATTCATTGCTTTTCAATAATATTTGTTTGATAATTGCTTTCCAATTCTTGTCCTACATCAACAAATGAGTCCATCTTTAGCTCTTACTAAAATGATAAGTTTGAGTATGACTGTCTTGAAGCTGAGAACTTTGTCACTGATAATTAAGGTTAAGTAATTATTTTGTAAACTGGTCCTATCTGGTTGAGGTTGATATGATTGCAGATTGCAGAAGATTTACCTAAGTAGTTGAGAGGGTGCCTTACCAACTAATAGGATTAAACTGCTATATGATATTACAGTTTAACATAATGTATTAATAAGTGATCCATTAATACGAAGAAGACTGGATACAGATATGCCCCCCACATGGATTCAATGAGGGTGTGCAAACGATAAATTTAAAATAAGGGAATTATGTTTGGGTGTGACGGGTTTATAGTAACAAACTAAACATTATGCAAATTAAACATAAACATTGGCGTTGAAAGGAGGGGTGGTCATTGGTGGCGGGGAATCTTACGTTGTTTTTTACTTTCTTTGCCAACTTTCTTGGATTCTATAAAACAACCAATAAAAAGAGTACTTGTAAATGTAAAGACTTGACATAATTGCGTTCTTCGAAGTATATTTTACATGTCTGTAATGTTTTGTTGTTTAGAGTTTGTATGTGAACTTCGAAATGATGACTGAATGGTTCAATGTAGCTCGTTGTTCGCACTGTAGTGTCACTTTTCTTTTGTTATACTCTTTCATTCAAAAAGCACAACTTTAGCTGTTATAATTATTATTTAAACAATATGTTATTTGCAATATATGCCAAATTTTCGACCTACCACCCTTACTCTAAATTAGGGAACACATCATGTGGTGAACATAGTACACACCTTCGACCTAATCTGCCAACCCTGCATCCCCAATGTGGTGCATAAGGTTGGTTGCCGAACTACTACTTGGTTGCCAAAAGTCTTATTAAGTAGAAATAGCTTGGTTGTTTGATGGAGAATCAGCCTTTGAAAATGATCAGAAGTGATGATATGAATGTATTTAACATATAGATATAGTCATTAGATTTATATTCCGTCCTTCTGTTTTATTTTTCAGATTGCAAGTGTTAGAGCAAGTCCGATGCTAATTCTAAAATAGCATATTTATTTCTATATCTTTGACACCGAAAAAGTAGTTTTGGTGTTGATCAAATTTATACTTAAATGCTAATGCAAAAATAACTATAGTTATAAATATATACAAGTTAAAACTCATGTACTAAAGAATAAACATTCCCTCTTCTTTTTTCCTCTATAAATTGATGTGGAAAAAATAGTTATAGCTATCCTTGAATTTATATTTCCAATTATCCGTTTGTGCTGATTTTATTTATTTAACTATGCATTGGATTGATCATATTGCAAATCCATGCTATTCTAATGTTGTAAAAATTGGAAATGGAAGTCGATTATACGTGGCTGTGTCGGTGAAATCCGAGTACTTGTCTGATTTTTCCGAGTCCTCTGAGCACTTGGCTAAACTCGATTTGGCTGATCCCTAGTTTTGAGTACTCGGACGTTTACCGGATTTCACAACACATTTAGCTGCAAACCAGTTTATAACTGCATTGGATTTCTAAGTTACTCTTATGGTGCTCATGATTTTTGTTGGGATGGTGATAATTATTATTGTGTCATGTCCTGAAATTATTGTGTCTGCAATCTTAATGTATCCACTTCCAGCAGAACTAGGAATGCTATTGGCTTGGGCTTGTTAGCGACTAAAATATGTATTCATAATCAATTGAGCATGCATTTTTAACCTTGAAAATTCTATTTACTCTAAAGAAACTTGAATCTTCTTAATAAATTTATTTTCATGTATGCCGTTGTGAACTAACATATTGTAATTTGTCATGCAGGCACTTGAGACTGACATTTTATAACAACAGAAATGTTGATCCTTGAGATAATCATAGCAAGTAGGCGTTCATGTGGAGGAGGCTTTTATTAGATGCAAACAATTCTGAACACTATTCTGTCATTTTACTCATGCAAACGTTGCACCTACACAAAATATTAGAGATGCTTGTACTTGTTTAAACCGCGATGGCGGTTTATTATTTACTTGTGCTGAATTTTGATGTTCTTAAATAATCTTCTAGTTAATCCTTCTGGACCATTTCATAAATGCGGGAAATTTTTTTCAAACAGTGAGGAACTATTGTGTGTCTCATATATTCATTCTATGTTGCTTTCAAGATTATAGGTCTTGTTAGTTCACCAAGTACCTGCATCAGAAAATGGAAGAGTTCAATAGATTGCAGTTTCTTCGGGTTTCACTCTCTATATCTTTAATTCATGCAAAAAGTGCTCTTAGAAGTTAGAACCTCAGTTCTTTTCGATGCAAAATTTTTTCTTTTCTTAGACAAAATTATTGATTAGTGCAATAATTGGTGGTTGGATGCCCTTAAGTAGAGGGGCCAGCACAATTTTCTCCCTGGGCCTAATGGTGCACTGGTTCGGCTTGGTAGGTTGTAATAATTGGAACAAAAATCCAATATATCTTGTACCGAAGTGCATGTCAATTCTGTTCGGAGGTTCACATATGTGATGTATGTTTATGATTAAAAGTGGCTGTCATATGGCCCAAATAATGAAGTCGAATCATGAGCTATTCAAGAGATCAAATCCTGGCTCCAATGCTGGGTCAATAATGCTGGATGAAGTTACTAATGTGGGGCTGCTGGGATCCCAAGCGACATTGGAAGGTTGTGTGTTTGGGGACCTTGTGCAATTGGCAAAGGTCCTTGTGTGAATAAGATCAGAGAAACATGGTCCCAATGGAAAAAAGTTGGTTGAACACAAGTAGTTGGACCCTTTTCTTTCAATAAACTTGTGTGCTGGATGCAATCCACAGGGACCATTTATAAGTTCCAGTGATGTATTGTGATTCCGTTTGACCCCGAACTCCTTCAAATTGTTTGGAACTGATGATAATCCATTCACCCATTTACAGAATTCAGCAAATTGACTAGAGATATCTCTATCAGGAACGGCATGAGTGCATCAAAAGTAGCCAACCAGTTCTCTTTGATGGTTTTTCTAGGATTGTTCTGGCATATGTTCTCTTATATTTACACTTGAATATTTTGCATTATCAATCTTATCATCTGGAACATCATTATCACGTTACATTTTCTACTTTTGTTTTTAGACTCCCTTGAGAACTAAAATTCTTTGAATACTGTAAATAAATAAGATAAAAAAATGAGTTGATTTAAGTTAGATCAATTCTGATCTCAATACTTGTAATTTTGGGAAAAATGTTCTTTATATTCTTTAATTTGTATTTTTATTTTTTACCATATACTTTTCATTTGTTTGATCAAATTTCGATTATATATTACTATTTTTCTCGACTTGAAAATCACTTCCTTCAATCTTGTGTTTTGTTTCACCAATATACCTTAAAGGTTTCCCTTAAGTTTCAAGATTTGGTAAGCTCAAATAAACATTATATATGTATTTGTCAAAATTTGATCAAAAGGGTGTACATTGAGAATAAAAGTTGGGGAATGTTAAGTACACTTTTTAAAACTTCAAGTACAAGAGTAATATTGGACGATTCCGATAAGGAATGAGAACTGTAAATTAACTTGGAACTAATATGTATAAAGTTATATTAATTTTTAATATAAATTACCAGTGACATACAAAGTGCCAAGTACATCCTTTGGTTTACATGAACATTGTAGTATTTTGTAGTAAAAATCTAAGGTTGTTTTTAGGCGTGTGTTTAGAGACACATGCTAAACATTGAACACTGAATTCTATAAATTTAATTTATTTTAATTGGTGGAATTTTTGTATATGTAAGGAATCTATTCATTATTAAAAAATAGATATTAATTAGAATGAGTTAAATTTATAAAATTCAATGCTAATCATGTACTCTCAAAAATATACTAGAAAAATAGTCTAAAAACAAAACTTAAAAGTCAAAAGTAGTATACAAGATAAATGAAACTTACAGATTTTATATTTCCAATACATTTTTCAATATATTTTAAGTATGAAACTTACAGATTTTATATTTCCAATACATTTTTCAATATATTTTAAGTGCTCTGTCTCTCTTCAGTGTACATATCAGGCGCTACATTACCGATACATTTGACGTTACGCTGGATACGACGAATAATGTAGGGCTACCCTGCAACTATCGCATCTATATTTATACTATATTTATATGCTGATATGCTTGTTCCCAATGTCACAAGCACTTAACCTTCTGCTAATTACTCCCTTCGTCCCAATATATATGTCTTTTTTGGAAAAAAAATCATATTAAGGAAATGATTAGTTAGATAGTATTTCCAACTAAATACTCTCATTTAATGTATTGAAAAGTGAGAATATAGTATAATTTTAGAAAGTCAAATCTAGAAAAATGAGAATATAATATAGTTTTAGAAAGTCAAATCTTGGAAAAAGAATAATTTTGAAAAGTTATTCTTAAATTTGTATTGAAAGAAGAGAGTGACAAGTAATTTGGGATAAATTTTTTTATCAAAAGGAACATGTATATTGGGACGGAGGGAGTATAAATTTTATAGAAACATAATTTAAAAAAGATAACTATTGATTACTAGCGTTTAACCTTTGATAAATATCTTATCTTTAACAAAATACTGTGTTGAAGAGAGGGTTGTGATGTCCTTTTTTGAGCTTGCTACTAGACTAAGTTGGTGGTTTCTCCCTGAATGATCCCTTGTGCTGACTCGTACTTATCATGTTCAATCATCGGTGAATGCCGGTTCCTAGCGCTGAATTTAAATATAATATTGTAAATCTGAATAAACATGATTCATCAAAAAAAAAAAATCACTGTTAGCATGATTCATCAACCTAAATAAACATGGAGTTGGAAACGACTGAGCTACAGTACCATGGTATGTTCCTCTGTTTTTTGGTTCATGACCAAAGAAAGTTTAAAGTAGCTCTTAATGCAGTTCTACTATACATACACACTGCCCACTACTACATGTAGTCCTAGCATGAAGACACCCACATAGATACGCTTGTTCATAAGAAACACCACATAAAATTGGTAAGATCTCCCACACCGGTCTGCTTTTTCTAACTTGTGTGTCACTATTATTTCCTATTCTTAATACCCTACCATTTCTTTCCTAATGTCACATTATGTTTCTGCCACCACTCACTTTAACATCTAGCTTCTGCATTCAAGATTACCTTTCACTCACTCAACTAAACGAAACACATATCGAATAGTGTCTATCCATGGGCGGAACCAACTAGGGCCGTAGTTATTAATCGATATAGATTCGATACTTGCCAGAACTATATTTTCGCAATGTTTCAATACCTGTGAAAACTACAATTAACATTTTTTCCCCTAATTCTTTTTCTTAATATTTGCACACTGAAGCCAACTGGATTTTAATACTAGGTCTAGCCACCAGTTCCGCGTTCATCTGTCATTAGTCATCAAAATTCGCCTTTCCTATTTACCAGTACACTGCGCCCCAGCCCCTTGTAAGAGAAAACGCTGGCACACTCTTAGAAGTTGTAGCCCCTACTTCATTTATGGGGTTCCATCTTTGAATAAATATGTTGAATGTTTTCTTTCAGAATCATGAATAGAATCAGATATTTCGTAGCATAGAACTAAGGCATGACGCAACTTCAACTGAGACTAGCTAGCTAGATGATTATTGGGCATTACATATATGGCAGGCAATGAACATATGTAGTAAGATTTGATATGACTATAAATGGAACTATTGTAGAATTTGTTAAAAATTGTATAACAAAATTATGGATGTTGCATGTTCAGTTGGAAGCCCACTTGTCGAAAAGTGTAGTTTTCATATAGAATTGTGACTTTATAATAGAATTTATATATTTCTCCCCTTGACCAACTTATTTTGTCGGATATAAGATGTCAATCCTTCATATTTTGGTTGAGTCCAAAACAGTTAACTGTGTAAAGTTGGTGTGACTTGAGGTGAGAAAGTAAAAAGATGAGAACTTCAAGTGGAGAATCTCAAACTTAAAATGAATAACAGTAGAGGATCATCAAAGTTGTCCCCTTGGAATACCAAGCATCAGTTGGTGGGGCTACGAAAGAAATGGGATAAAATTAAAAATGACTAATCTATTTCTTCCTATTGTCAGATGTCTTCTTGTCACTTACTATCATCCTGCTTGACCCAAAAAGCATTTAAGAATCAATCTAGACACTTAATATTACCATTCATACTATCTTTCTTCAACTCCCTGTTCTCAAAACACTTGCAAAATAACCAACAGGCAGAAAGTAATATGGAAACCGGAAAAGAGGTTATGGATGAAGATACACCAAGAGAGTGGCTAAAGCTGAGCCTAGGAGGGGATCTATGCTCACCAGTTCAAGATTCTGACACTTCAAGACGCACTTCTCCCAAGATTTTCTCATGTAACTTCTGCATGAGGAAATTCTACAGTTCGCAAGCGCTAGGAGGCCATCAGAATGCACACAAGAGGGAGAGGGGTGCAGCTAGAAGAAATAAGTCCTGGAATATGGCAACGCTGATAACTTTGCCCATGAATACAGGAGTAATAAGATCACTTGGGGTACAGGCCCACTCGCTTGTGCAAAAACCTTGCAGGGAGGGGATACCAGTCTCGGCTAGATCAAGTGAACCTGGTCCAGATTGTGGTATGGCATGGTTACCTTTCACCATGGACAAGACTGATATGTGGCCAGGAAGTTTTTACTTAGATAAGAAACAGCCAGAGGATCTCGACTTGAACCTCAAGTTGTAATAGAATAACTAGTCTCTCCAGCTGAGGAGATCTTTCCTCCAGTCTTCTGTTATGAGTTTATAGTGATCTATTAGTTAATTACTCACTAACTTAGAGGTGTACACACAACTCTGAGAAGTCGAAAACTGGAGTCTAGACAATTCTCTATGCTTACGGTTGTACTAAACTATTCGTTTTGAGTTCCTTGGTGCCATGAATAATCCTACCTCACCAAGTACGTGAATATTTGTTTTCTTAGATGTTTTCCAGATGTACTA
>PHNY01204987.1:8187-24519 GCA_003724115.2 Anethum foeniculum | reverse complement strand
CCCCCCCCCCCCCCCCCCCCCCCCCCCATCTGGACACAAACTGCATATTGGCCTGACTTAATATTTACTAATATGGCCAGATATTAAACTACATAATTGCTGGATCTTCTCATTTTTTTTCAACAGGTGATAACCCTACCTTTTTTTGGTAATTAGTTATAACCTTTACTTTTAATTAATCGCGAGTACAAAATTTGAAGCAAGCATGGCCATGCAACTCCAGACGGACATGCTAGGACGACATGTCTAGTTGAGAGAGTTACAAGTTATCTTTCACCTAGTACACATAGTGCTCTACTTACGGTTCTTTTCTCCTGCTTTATGAAAGAAAGTAGAGCAGCATAATTATGATGTTCTTCCTTTTAAATCAGACTCCCTATTCCTAAATGGGGAGATGGCACAGAACCGCGGTGCAAGAATATATCATCAGTACTTAAAGGGCATCTTATTAAGTAGCTGACTATTTACTGGCAACTGTTCCTACAATATGTAGTTTGACAACCAATTGAGGAGAATTTCTCATTGACTTTGAGCCTTTCCACTTCATCCACCTTATAAAACAGTTCTATGGTTTCAGATTCCAACCTTAATGCATAACTCTTCCAAAGATCAGTTTAATTTATCTTCATCTCTTTTTACAAAGTAGATCGAGATACTTATAACTTTTAACTTGAATATCAGAATCTACATTATTTTATAGGTATTATTATATGCTAAGCTCTTTCTTTTTTCATATTTAAAGCTATATTTTTTTTCATAGGGCAATATTAGCCCCATATCTGGTACAGGCTTTTGGATATTCATAGATTTATAAGAACCTCCAGCTCTACTGGAGTCTAGAACTTGCAGAGCCTAATTAATGTCGAGGCAGCATGAGATTCCTCTCTGTGCTTACTGTTGTACGATTATAAATAGGTCCTTTTCGCGCGTTTTTAGTCCTTGGTGCCACGAAAAATCCTAAGTCGCCAAGTACGTAAATATTTATTTTTTTAAATGTATTCTGAATCTGAATTATATAGTGCCAATATTTATATTACTTTCCTGGAACTTGTTCATGATTGTTTGTACATTCACAATATACGTGAACTCTTTAACCACCCCCACCCCCCACCCCCACCCCCACAAGGAATTAGGCTAAATTCGACCGAATTTAGTAGGTTCCACCATATTCGGTCGAAATTAGCTAATTTCGAATTTAGTAGGTTACACCATATTCGGTCAAAATCAGCTAATTTCGACCAACTTTCTGATGGTTGGTTATAAGCGAGTCACAAGTTCTAAAAATACTGATATACTCCCGAGCAAGTAATAAAAAAAATACAAATCTGTAAACATCAAATATCGGGAATAAAGTCATATTTAATTTAAATAAAGTACCCGTTGTTACAATACATAGTGATAAACCAAAGTTCCAAACTCAGAAAGGCCTAATATATTACATTACATAGTGAAGCTGAAAGTTCCAAAAACAAAGTTCAGTTCATGATAAATACAGTTCATAATAAGCCAATAAGGCCTAAAACAGATACATGTGCACGAGTGGACCTTCATCTTCAACACTGTCCGTCCACCACCATAGCCTTCTCTGGCGGATATGAAATGCAATATTCTAGCTTTTTCTGGAAAATTTAGTACAACATATCAACTTCAAGCTTTAAAACGAAAAATGTATATAACATTCCAACAAGATGCAAACACGTGAATAAACAGGTGCATGATTAGCCAGCCATAATGTTTTCAAGTATTTGTAGATACAAAAATATAAGAATGAAGATGCTGTTATCTAACCTCGTCATGGATGTCTCTCTCGTTACCAATCGTTTATTACAAAGTATTTTATTTATATTAATTCATTATGCATGTTACATAGTACTGGAACCTTCTAAGTCACACAATTCTCTAAAAGTTCCAGGGGGATCACTGAGAACAGAATCCTCAGTTTTGCGGATGTTTCTGTGAGTCCAAAATTCTGCTGGGGTGTTCGAATTTGCAGATATCTACTTGCATAGTAGTACAGATTTAATTACATTGCAATGTGATTCCTATTCCTTACAAGTTACAAGAAAAGGAGCAGAAGAGTACTGCTCACTGCAATATCATTGCAAACAGATTATGCCAATAATAAACATGTAAAGATTAAAAAACACTAATTAGTTCATCAACTTGCCTAAGAAAGTTGTTGAAATTAGCACAAAAATAGCACAATAGTAATATTCTAGTCCAGCAGGTTCAACATTTCCATTTTCATGAATCTGACACTACTACAAATAGAGTCATTTGTTAAATATAGGAGGTCTGTGTTGAATCATAGTTAAGATTATACAAGCGTTTGTCAAAACAATCAAGCTAACCATTAAGGCACCTATTGTCTTAATTCTGGTATGATTACTTTCCTTTAACCCAAAAAAAATATTTAATCAGACAATATCAATGAAGTGTTTTGCATAGGCCAATTCAGTTTTGTCTGAAATCTAAAGTAATTTTTCCAACTTGTAAAATACACTTCAGTTGGGTTTTCCAACATCAGTGCTAATCTATCTTATTCTCATATACATCAACCACATACAATTTTATAACATGAAACATGTGCTAGGGTGAAACAAATAGTTATTTATCAAATTCATACAGGCAAAAGTAAATTAATCCGCTTAACACAAAAAAAAAAAAAAGAAAAAAAAAAGTAAATTAATCCAAGGCTCTAAACACTACAGTAAAATTCACACCATAACTTCAGATTGTATTTACAAAACACTAAATCACCTGGTCTATTTATTTATTATTAAACTGAGATGTATTAATTCTATCAATAAATTTGCAACCTACTATGACTGCTAATTAGGACTCTAGTAACAATCAACTTGCAGTGCAAATATGTTACACAAAAATAGAATTTTACCTCATATCATTGTCCTTCAATATCAGAGGAAGCAAACCTCTTGCTGCCCGTGCATAATGTGTCTGCAATGTATGCTTACTCGGCTCGGAAAATGCAGCAGCGGCTAAATTACACACCTTATCGAAAACAGATTGCTTCACCTCACGTATAGTTAAAGACCTGACCATCTGCCTCACCTCTTCTAAAATCGTCGACATCATCATATAAATACTCTGTAACATTAGCTAGAGCCTGAGAATTTTCCAGTGTTTCTTTGTTGATCCACTGTGTTGCTTCCTCTGCTCCGATAAGCTGTGCCAGCGTTTCATATGGATGAAAGATGATCTTTCCCTTCTTCTGGGGTTTAGCCCAAATCATCACAGCGAGGTCTTTCTTCCACTGAATTTCCTTTTGGGTTCGAGGGATTGGCGGTTGATCAGCAGGCGATAGCTGATCTCATCAGCGCGACATCTCATCGGTTGTTATATTTGGACTGCATTGTGAAAGAGCAACCTAAGCTTTTTTAGATATAAGAACGCAGACACGCAGATTCACATATCTGGAAGTTATAATTAGGAAACAAGAGTAAATGTGATGTGTTGAAGAGTATAAGATCCTAAAGCCTTCCTCTAACACCCTAAAATTTTAGATAGACCGATGAAATCAAAGCTCGGTTTAGGAAGGGGTCTCGGATTTGAATTTAAGATTTTAGATTATTTAAAAAGATTGAGGTTAAACCAATTCGACAAAAAAGAAAATTCAAGTCATGGACATACATGACACTCGAATGCAGCAACTAATGTCTCTCCAACTATATGCCTGCAATAATTCTATTGGTATATGATCTGCTCAGCTGAGTTGGATCTCTGGGACAATTTTTCTCCAAGTTTCTGTACTGATCTAGTCCATTGGTTTATTGCAAAGATGAATTTGTTTGACTTTAAACCAAGTAACATCAAGTCATCAACTTCCGAGAAGTTTACTGAACTTGAGCATGAGCAGCTAACCTACTCGTAAGCCTCTAAGCCATGTATTCGAATATTCTACACTGTTGAATTTGATTCTTGATAATAGAACCCGCAACATCTCCGTGATGAGTCTGATTTATGCGCGGTGTAGTTATTATGCTATTGACATTTACATTCATCCAAGAATCTGGAGTCATGATGAATGGAAGACATTATGAAGTTTATTTCATATAAGCCACATTCCATGAGAGAGAGAAATTGAAAATTTTACTGATCGAGCTGAAAATTTCCAGCTCGGTAACCCTGAAATATTTATACTTTTTAGTGATCGTAGATTACAAGTCGACCTTATTTTCAATTGTTGAAATTCGATATTCGTTCTAAAATTTGATCTAAGCCGCTGCTAGGAAAGAGGAAAAGTCTCAGTTTACAAAAATCGGATTATAAGGTCTTAAGGGAAATCAAAATTGGCCTTGATTAAAAAATTAAAGAAAAGAAATTCACTTGCGAGATAAAGAGTTTTACATATGGTACGATAAAATTGACCCGGAGTTGTTACTTTTCAGTATATCTAATTTGATTGATTGAAACAAATTTGTATTGAGCATATTTTTTGTCAGCACCCTGTATGCTCAGTAGCAGACATTGATTATATGCTCAATAGTAGACTGTGTTTATAGATGGTTGTGCGATATCCATCTTTCGAATATAGCATAACATTCTGCAGGCTTGTATTCTGGTGCTGTATGACCTCCTCCCTGAATGAAATAATAGGAGGTATATGCAGATCATAATGACCAAAACAATAACGATAATAAATTTTCAAGTGGGAAGAATATTGAGTAAATAGAAAAAAGCTGATATGTTTCTTACTTTCACAGTAGCAAATGTCATTTTGTTGGAGTAAGACATTGTGTAACTATACAGCCACCAAGAAAAAAAAATAGAAATCAATATTATTTTGATTTTAGGTCGAATCAGTACCCACAGAGAATAAACAGGCAACAACAAGCGCTAAACTTACCCCGCAAATTGGCCTTCCACAATCCACGGTCGCCAGTCATCAACAATAGAGTAGTTAAGCTCTCTTATACAAGCTTGAGTGGATTGAAATGGTACATTAAAATCATGGTCACCGCTGTTGATCATCAAAAAACATCAAGCAGGTGTGCAGGGAAGGGTTTGAGTTTGTGCGGGCATTATTGTTTATTAATTCCTTTGACTGAAGATCTTGAAGTTTAACTTCCAATAGTTTTTTATATCTGTAATATATATCAACACCTATAAATGATTTTTGTAAAGCATACTTGAAAACATTCAGTCAAGTCAGTGCAAAACTCTGATTAATATCGACTAAGATTCAGGATTATTCCAGGTCTGGAGGAGAAATACTTGTATATATGTCTACAAAATTAGACTTACAGATCTATCACAGATTCACTACAAAATTTTTACAGTAAGTCGATTAATATATTTCAAAGTGGGTTCTCAACAGTTCCTCGAATAGTTAAGGCCCGTGTTTTGTTATTGTAAAATACGTAGCAGCTGAACTGACCTGTATATAAGAGATCTGTAGCCCTTTGTGCTGAGATTTGCATGATATGGTCTAACATCCAAGATCAGAGTTTTAAAAGGCACACTCTTCTGCTTGCATCTTATCCATGTCCCTATGGTACCCTGTTTGGAAGTTTTTGTTTACTCTAATCTTCTAAATTCTTTTAAGTTAAATAACACTAGTGTGGACTACCTTTCTGATATGCAGCGCTTTCTGAACAGCCTCGTCGTTAAACCAGTAAAAAGAAAGCCAGCGTCCTTCATCCTGCATTTTCATTCATCAATACTTTCTAGTGCATAAAATTCGTTCTTTTCAATCAACTCTTTAAGCTTCTTCGTCTAATCATTTTTCCCTCCTTTATGAATTGTTTAAATTAGAAACCATAAAAGGACAGACTGTCAGACAACCTGGTTGTAATAACTTTTAAAATTATCATTCGTGCGGGTCATGTATACTCTAGTTATTCATATTTTAATATTCAATGTTATATAATTTTACAAAGACTAATACTAAATTTTTACAAAGTTCTGGATTTGGGGCCATGCTTTGTCACCCCTCATTCGGATACATTAAATTAAATTTTGTTAAAAGTAAGAGTGTGCAATTCAAGGAGGAAGCTATACACGACACTTAAGCACTGAAAGTGAAGTCTCTCCAAGTCCAACTATATCAGCCTTCTTCTTTCAATCAGACAATGATCTACGCAGATCATTATCTTCGCCACAATGATACTCCAAAATTTGTTGCTGATTAAGACCATCGGTAAGCTACACAGGATATTGAATAACCAAGTTATAAACCTAAACCGTCAAAAAATTACCAAACTTAAACATTAACATCTAACCTTCTTGAAAGTCTCTAAACCGAGCGAACATTCTACACTGTCAGGATCAGGTTTCTGATCATCCAACCCACAACTTCTCCTCAAAGACTGATAAAGTTATCAGTAAAGTTTTTGTTATGCTATTGACATTTATTATACATTAATCCAGTTATCTGAAGCTATGATGAATACAAGACCTCATAAAGTTCATCAGATATAAGTCCCATTCCATGAGAAAAAGAAATTGAAACATTTGACTCAGCAGGGTATGTTTTAGGATTTCCAGCTAAGTAACCCTGAAATTGCACGTCAGAAGCACACATTAGGTCTTGAAACAGAGTTTCCTATATCTTGATATTGACAAACCTTAAGATTAATAGATGGTTCAAGGCCTTCTCCATTTCCTGCAATAAGATAACAATTAAAAAAATAGATATTCATATAAGAAAATATTCATAAAATTCTTGTATGTTCTTTGATTTATGAAAGTACATTCAGACTCACCATTTGAGATCATTTGTGTGATAATCGGGACAAGTATTCCAGCATAAGAGTCTCCAGCAAGATAGAATGGATTTGAAAGAAATTCACTATGACCAACTAACCACTGTGAAACATTTCGATTATTAAAACTTTTACAGTATATTGATTTGACAAAAAATTTATGACATATTGCATCTTTATAAAAGGAGAACAATCAAGCTTTTCCTGAACAGGCTCATTACCTTTCTTAAGAATTGAACAGCTTGAGCGCATGCTTGGCTGTCAGTAGAGCTAGAAGCAGTGGATGTTCTGCCATAAGAAAAGCCAGTACCAACTGGCAAGTCCAAGAATATGATACTCGCTATCTGAAAAACAAAATGCATTGCCGTTCTCATCAGTAAAATTACATACTTATATATCTGAAAAACAACTGGCAGGGATTGAACTCGTTATATTAGAAATACAAGATAACTTAATTTTAAGCGAATTCTTGGAAGTAAAATTACTAAACAAAAATTATTAGAAATCTAATATGCATAAAACCTTAATTTGATGGTATGCAAGTGAGGATATATTTGACACACCTTTGTCCATGAGTTGCGATTTAAGACCAGGGTAGGCAAAGTTCCATTGTATTTCACTTGCTCAAAGTATAATGGACCTGCAAAATACATGTAGGTGGACATAAAATAAATTGCAACTCTCAATTTGAAGCAATATATTTCCTTATGTAACAACCTGAGGTAAATTTTCAGAATTATGTGCAATCTTAAAAATCGGCTTTCTAATGAATGAGCTTATTAACGCATGCAAGTATGAAACAACCAACGAGCATGATATAAGTATTTGTTCAAAACGTAAGAGTGGATCTCTAGACGTTCTTCAATTTTGCAGCAAAACTCAACATTAATAGGTAATTGTAGGAGCTGGTAGTTATATGAAAATGCATGTCTACCTATTTCCATAGTAAGCGCAGATGCGGAAGAACAACCAGGGCCTCCTGTCATCCAAAGAATAAGAGGATCCTCTTTTGGATTTCTCTCCGACTTGACAAAATAATAGAACAACTGCACATCCTCTGATTCATCCACCCCGACATACCTATCAACACAAACATCACCTCTGTCATAACAATACAGACACAACAGCATGCAAGGCAAAAACACACACACAGACACACAGTAGCATACCCTGTCTGAAGATGAAAAGGGAGGGGTCCTTTGAAACCAGGGAGGAATTTGACTTGTAAATGAGAGTCTGCAGCTACCTGGTTGGACATATACAGTAGTATTCCAATAACAAGAACCAAAAAGTTGATTTTATAGACAGTGGACATTTTTAAAGAGTTGCTATTGCTCTTCACTTTGGAGTTGGCTGCTGCTGCTGCTATATATTCATCTCTTTCAATTTAAGCTTACACTACTTGCTATTTTCTTTTTTTATATTGGTGTTGGTTGTTGCTGTTATTATTTTTATATATATATCTGCCGCTTTCATTTCTTTCAATTTTTTTTTGAGCTTATTGAAATGTTATTATCACTTGGTTTTCTGCTTATGACACTCCATCCTATTATAATTATAAATATAATCCCACGATACTTAAGCAGGGTATTCAATTGCAATATTATTTTTCATGAGAATGCAATTAGCTACCATATCTTGATACAATATCGTGCTTGACTATATGCCTTTAGTTTTTAGTAGTCTTAATTAAATTACTAAGTTATGTATCTACTAGTACATGATAATCACTAATTTTCATGAGTTTGAGTCATTTTTTGATGAAATTATTGTGCATGCAGGGAGGATCATTGATATTTATGATTAGAAAGCTAAGTAGAATAATCCAAACACTTGAGAATTAGTGTTTATTGTGCGATCTTGGGCACATTAAAAAACAAAATTATTAATACTAGCCTATAACCATGCGATGCACGAACTATTTTTAATCTGTTATAAATTTCTGTGTAGTACAATATTTTTGGTATAATAATTATTTTTAATTGTTGTTTTAATTTCTACGGTAATATATATTTTTATAATGAATAATTCTTATTATAAAATTGGTATTAATTATTTAGATTGGTTAAAATTGTATCTTCATAAGTTTAAAATATGAAAAATATAATATTAATAATAATTATTATTATTTATTTAGTGACATGTATCGTTCTTTAAAATTGTATACATATTATAAGATATTTTTAAAAAAATAAGTTTGTTTATAATTTAAATAATATTAAAATATTAAATTAATTTTTCACCTGAATGCAACTTCTTGAAACTTTTTTCTCTTCGATTCTTGGCGTACCAAAAAATAAATTATAAATAACAAATTATTTTAAAATTTTATAATTTGCTCTTATATATAGATTGATCGTGGAATAAAAATGTTTTTTTTTTTTTTGAAACAAAGAAATTCTCATTACTTAAGAAGACTCCAAAGAAAGCATCTCCACTAACATATTAGGAGGAGACATAAAGAGATTAAAGCTATTTAAAGAACAAGGTACTCTCGCTAGACTATGAGCGATCTTGTTCGCTAGCTTTTTAACATGACAAATAGAAATATCACTCCTTTGATGTAGTATTGCCTTGCATTCGCCCAGGACGTGACCAATTTCTAACAGATACTCCACATTCTTATTGATAGCATGAACTACCATCTCATCATCACATTCAACAATGACTCTGTTTATGTTTAGTTCTTGTACCCACAAAAGCGCTTCATGAACTCCACGAGCCTCAGCTTCCATGACTGTCACCATACCCTGGATTCTCATATTTTTTGCTTTAATAAACTGACCATGTTCGTCTCTAAGAATCATTCCAATAGAGAAGTACCTTTCCCCCGGAAACAAAGAAGCATCCACATTGAGTTTTACATAATCAGTAGCTGGAGCCTGCCAAGTTGTTACCTCAACTATTCTAGGTTCATGCTTCTGATAATTAAAAGCCACCTTCTTCTGCATAGCTGCCTTCCACCCGTCCGTCTGTCTTGTGCTAATAGCCAAACTAACCTCAGGACTGATTTGCTTATTATCCCACACTCTCTTGTTCCTTGCAAACCAGATGCTCCACATGACCATGCAAATCTTTTCATTAGTTACTGTATTTCCATCTCTAAGAACATTTAACATCCAGTCTGGTGCTGACTCGACTTCCTGCATTGCAAACTGTAATCCAGCCTTTTGCCAACATTCTGTAGCATATTTACAATAAAAAAGAGGTGCAGTATATGCTCTATATCCTCATTACACATCGGACATATAATAGGCGTTGGCACCCCTTTGTTCCTGAGAAGAATCTTCACTGGTAGATTATTTCTACAGAATCTCCAAACAAATGTTCTGAACTTATGAGGAATCTGCAACTTCCAGAGAACAGCCCAGCCTTTAGACTCTACAACATATTCAGAATTGCTGTTTCTTTTTGCCCAATGCTGATATCCCGACTTTGCTATATAATATCCATTACTTGAATCAACCCATGCTATCTTGTCTTTAACAGTACTCTGTGGAATCCTTGTCTGCAGAATAAATTGAACATCAATCTCATGAAAATCATGCTGAACCTTATGCACATCCCAGACTCTGCTGTTTGGATGGAAGTAATCGCATACATTCTCATTCCTGATGCTATTAAGATGACTATCTTCTGCTCTAAAATAAGATTTCCCTCGAATCCATGGATCACGAAAAATTTTAATCTCCTTTCCATCTCCAAGAATCCATCTGAACCCTCCTTGAAATTGTTCTTTTGCTTCCCATATGCCCTTCCAAATAAAACTCGAATCATCTCCTTTCGTAGCTTGCAGAACATGAGAGTTTGGAAAATAGCGTGCCTTAAACAACCTACTAACCAGAGAATCAGGACTATTACAGAATTTCCATATATGTTTACCCAGAAGAGCCAAATTAAACCCTCGTAAATTACGAAAACCCAAGCCTCCATGAACTTTTGGGGTCGCTAACTTATTCCAAGCTAACCATTTGATACCTTTACTGTTATTCTCTCCCGATCCCCACCAATAGTTATTCATCATACGCTCTATTTCTGCACATAGTGTAACTGGTAGAAGAAAGCAGGTCATGCAATAAGACGGGATTGATTGTGCCACATTCTGAATCATAACAGACTTACCAGCCCTCGACAGTAGTTTATTGTTCCAATCTTGAACCTTACGCCAAACTTTCTCCTTAATGAAGTTAAAGACAGATTTCTTGGCCCTGCCAACAAGCGAAGGCAAACCCAAATATCTACTATCCTTCAAATCATTACTAACCTCCAAGATGTTTTTTATTTCCTGCTATTTGTCTCTCCTAACATTAGCGCTGAAGAAAACCCCCGACTTCTGATAATTGATGCTTTGGCCCGAGACAGTGCCATAATCATTAAGTAATGCTTTGATAAATGAGCTTCAATCATCGTAGCTTTAAAGAATAAAAAGCTATCGTCGGCAAACAAAAGATGAGTAATTCGTGGGGCACTCTCACTTATCTGGCAACCTGTGACATGACCATCATTAGCTGCTTCAGTAATCTTTTGGGATAGACCTTCAACACAAAAAAGGAAAAGGTAGGGGGAAAGCGGATCTCCCTGCCTTAACCCTCGAGTGGGTATAATAGGACCTATAAGATTGCCGTTGAAAGAGATTCTGTAGTTAACTGATTTGAAACACAGCATGATCCACTTTATCCACCTATCTGAAAATCCCATAGCCTGCATACGTTGTCTCAAGTACTGCCAATGTACTCGGTCATAAGCCTTGGATATATCTAGTTTTAATGCAACCTCCCCATCTTGCCCTCTGTTCTTCTTCTTCATGTAATGTAACACTTCAAACGCCACTAGCACATTATCCGTTATATTACGTCCTGGGACGAACGCTGACTGACTCTCAAATATGATCGCAGGTAGACAATTTTTAAGTCTATTAGCAAGCACATTTGACAAAATTTTATAGAGCACGTTACATAATGCTATAGGCCGCAAGTCTGTCATCTTATGAGCATTTTCCTTCTTAGGAATTAGAACAAGTATAGTATCATTCAGACCTGTAGGAAACTCATTGTTATCCAACCAATCACAACAGCTTTTAAAATTTTCAGTACCAAGGAGGGACCAGAAATGTTGGAAAAATGTAGGACTCAAACCATCTGGTCCTGCACTTTTATCCGGATGCATCATTTTGACCGCCTCTGTAAATTCAGAAAATGATAAAATTGCTGTAAGTTTCCTGTTCTGCTCAGCTGTGATCACTCGACTACCATCACTTCCTGATTATCCACAAGATGGTCCCCTGCAAATACTTCTTTGAAATAACTTAAAACAAGCTCATTCATATCCTTGGCATTTTCAACCATCTCTCCTGCATTATTAACCAGGTGTGTGATATGATTCAGCCTCTTCCGTTTCGAAGCGGTGGCATGAAAAAATTTGGAGTTAGTATCTCCCTCCGTTAACCAGAAGACTTTAGCACGCTGTTTCCAATACAGTTCCTCTTGCATCAGAAGTTCATCCAATCTGTTCTTTTCCAAAAAATATTGTTGAACACCATCTTCATCACTTCTATTGACCAGAACATCAATTATTTCCTTCTGTTTTTTCACCTTGTCACGGAACTTATGAAAGAAGTTCCTACCCCATTTCACCATAAAGGAGGAGACAGAGAGCAATTTTGGCAACACATGAAGAGGAGGAATCTTTCTCCAGTAGTTTGAAACCTCTTCTTTGAAATTTCGCTCATTCAACCATGAGTTTTCGAATTTGAACCTGAACTGCTTCCTGGAAAACGATGTATTCATGGTTTCCATAATGATTGGATCATGATCAGATGTGATGGTATGAGTAACTGTTAATTTGCACAGGGGAATTTTTTGCCACCAACTACTGTTAGCAAAAGCTCGGTCAAGACGTTCCCGAACCCAAGTAGAAGCCCCCTTGCTCTTCTCCCAAGTGAATTCACCACCAAACAATTCAAGTTCAGATAGGCCACATTCATTAATAGTACTCTGAAAGCCATCTAATAAAAATTGTGGGTGACGATTAGTGCCTTTTTTATCTGACTGAAGAAGCAAATCATTAAAATCTCCGAAAATGCACCATGGGTCTTGACTACTACCTGCCAGACTTCTAATGAGATCCCATAACTCCTGCCTACGTGAACGTTCAGGATAGTCGTAAAAACAAGTTAACCGCCAACTAGCTTGAACTCTTTCCATAATATGCATGTCAATGAAGTTACTAGAGGAGCTTATAACTTCACACGTAATAGTATTTTTCCATAGAATAGCCAGACCTCCTCCACGTCCTACTCTATCAACAGAAAAAGAGCTTGCAAAGCCTAATTTATTCGCAATATCTGTAACCACTTTAGATTCCACTAATGTTTTTGAGAGAAATACAAAATCCAGGCCCCGAGATTTAATTAAATCTCCAAACACACGAACTGCACGCGGGTTTCCCAATCCCCGGCAGTTCCATCCTAGGAAATTCATAATGGCCGGCTAGCTTGCACAGCAAGCGTAGCCATATCATTTTTGTTGGTAACTATATAATCATATTCAGAAAATACAGTCTCCTTAAGAGTAGTCGTTGATGCCTGTGGATTTAGAGTAGTTAAACTCCCTTCAACATCCATAACAGTCCTTGTATCCGACCCACTACGTCTCCATTTTCTGTCTTCTAGACTGAGCCCATCATTTTCCTCCTCATCCAGCCCAACATTATTACTATAAGAAAATTTTGGCCCGGCCCAATCCTCTTTCCCCCCCTCAGTTATCATTAATTTAGTATTTGAATTATCTCCCGCTTCCCTCCTATAATTCCTCCTATCAGATAAATCAGTAACAGCTTTTCCTTGATCTTCTCCCCGAAACTTCGGAAAACTGTTTTCTCTGCCAATTCTCGCCGTCCAATCCACATCATCCTCCTCCCTCAACCATTTATTAACGCCTTGCACTGCCCCCTCCGAACCGGAGCTTTGAGCCATGAACCCCGTTCTTTAATGCCTTCCTCAGCTCTGTTATCAATCGTGCGCCTGTAGAACCTCTCAGTATGTGTAACAAGGCCACACGAGAAACAAAAATCTCCTAATCTTTCATACTTACAAGTGACAATAAACTCCGTGCCATTTTTCCTCTTAATTTTCTTCTTCCTCTTTAGTGGTTTCCGAACATCCACTTTGATTCTAACCCTCATACATTCTCTCCATATACTGGTGTTATGTTTTGCATCATAGGAAACAAACTCACCAAAAAAATTCCCTAGCTGACGGCCAACTGCTTCAGACATGAACCCATTGGGCAGATCATGAACTTGTATCCAGATGTTCAAGAACCAGAGTTGTACTTTCAACGGATCTTCCCCAATGGGAATATGATCAATGAGCTACATTGCGTTGTCAAATGACCATGGCCCTCCATTTATCACCCAGAGTTTATCTTCCTTGTGGTAGAACTGAAATAAAAATATGCCTGTCTCAATCTCCTTGATATTAATCTCCATTGTAGGCTTCCATATATCCACCATCTTAGTCTTCATCGCCCTAGTGTTAATATTCTTTTCAGTGAGGAATCTCCCAACCAAACAGAGTTCATCTTTGTTCACATCTTCTTCTACATCACCATCGAATACCAGATCTTCATTCTCCTCATCCTCCACATTAAGGTTTGCCAACTGTTCATCAAGGTTTTGATAACGAGCCATATTAGAAAAAACTCACACAAATCTGTATGACAGAGATGGAGAGACCAACAAGACTCTCACATAGACGGAGAGAAAAGGTTGAAAGTTCAAAAGTGAATATTCAGGTACGCATACTTGTTTAGCGAGTTTCAAGTGAAAAAGACTTGAAAAGTCATATATCCCCTAAGAAAATGTTAATATTATTCTAAGATTCACAGGTAGAATAATATAGTGAAAATTGCTTGTATTTGATCTCGGTTCTCTTTTTTATTGTGGATAAAAAACCTTAATAGACATAAAAACTCCTTGTTACTCTTTTTGCATGAATTGAATTAGAGAGAGGGTTACAAAGAGTTCTGTACGGGCGGAAGAGAACTGCCATGTATTTGTATGTTTCTTCATTTGCGTAATTTTTGTTTGTACTTTTGCTTTGATTTAGCTAAGTATCTCAAGTCGACGTATATAGATGTGGAACAAAATTCGGTGAATAAAAACTTAGCTAAAAAATATATGAAAAATATTTCATGCACACACAAAATTGGGTACATAATTTTTCACAAAATAACATGTTAAATTATAATGAAAATGAACCTTTCTATTCATAAATAACATCAATTTAAATATTTAATCTCACTTATGCTGTAATTTTATACAACATTTTATATCCAATTTCATACATGTAACACTGCCCAAAATATATTTGTACAATCTTAAAATCTTATTGTACTCTTCAAAACAATGCATATGCCAAAAAATAGAAAGATTATATGCTAAACCCGGAAAGTCAAGAAATGAAATCTTTACGAATATAGTGGCTGTTTGGCTCCTATTAAAGCTAACTTAAAGGAGTTAAAACGTCATTCTGCATTTAGCTTTGCTGTTTGGCAATTTTTATAAATGTGATTATTTGCTGCTTTTTATGACAAAATTATAATGTTGGTGAGGTGGTACATTCCACTTTCCACGTAACTTAACACAGTCTTCTCTCTTCTCTCTCCTCTCTCTGATGCAAGTGCACGCTGATACTTATACTTCGAGTAAAAAGAACAAAAATCATACAAAAAATTTTCTGTAATCATATATATTATATAAAGTGGTAATATAATAAGTTTTATATTAAATTAAATTTTAATATGAAATGTGTGTAACAGGAGTCATGGACATAATGCTTATAACACTAATTTTTATAATTTTGGACTTTAAAATATAAAATTTAATTAATGCAAAAATTAATGCAACTTAAATAATGTCAATTTTATAATTATTTAATGCAACTTAAATAATGTCAATTTTATAATTATTTAAAATAATAAGTTAACTTATAAGTTAAAATTTACCAAATATTTTATTAGTTTATAAGTAAATTTATAAGAAATTTATTTATCTATACTATAAAATTATATTAAAATATTGTCTTTTTAAATTTTCTATTCATATATTCAATTATTATATTAAAATTTTGATTTTTTTAAAAAAATTAACTTATATGTTATGATTTACCAAACACTTCAACAACTTATAAGTAACTTCTGTTAATTAAAATTATCAAAACGCCTAAATAACTTATAAGCTATAATATTAATATCACTTATATAACACATTTTCACTTTAAGTAATAAGTTACATATTTTAAAAAATCCTAAACCTATAAACCCTAAACGTGCCCATAGCAGTGGGGTAACAAAATCCAATTCGTCAAGATACAGAAAATAATGAAAGTCCACACAGAAATAGGCAATACGACCCAGCACTGTCTCTAATAATTACACAGTTCAGTTCCTCCATGATCATCTGCTTCAACATTAATACGAACACGCATATCATCAACAACCTTTTTTCATCACTGTGCATAGGGTAGAGCGCGGGGCGGATCGGGGCGGGTTTTAAATAAAACCGAAATCGAAACCGCATACCCTCGGATTTTAAAATTCAAAACCGC
>PHNY01204983.1:17772-38810 GCA_003724115.2 Anethum foeniculum | reverse complement strand
TTTTAAAATGTTAATGTAACTTACAATTCATGAACTAAGATAATTATGTTTAAAAATTATTTATTTTATTTCATTTAAGTAAAAAAAATTCCTGAAATATACCAAACACTTATATAACTTATATGCATTTATCTACTTACCACTTATAAGTTACTTATTCATTTTAAGTCCTAAGTTACTTATTTTAAGATTTCCCAAACGGGCACATAATCTCTATCTAATACATCACAAATGAGTATAAGTCAGCAGGTCAAAGGACAATTCAGTGTAAATACAGAAAAAAGAGGAGGGTAGTATTGTAAATAGACACTCAAAAAGCCTTCAACCTTTATACTTTTAAGTATTTGTTTTTACATAGCTATTGTTATAAATAATTAATTTAATTAAAGATATATTCGAGTATACTTATTTAAACATAATTATCTTTTTTTAATAAATAAATAAAAATAATAAAATAACAATTATTTAAAACAACCCTACAGCACAGGTTATAGGTCACTATAATCTGTATCTAATGCATCACAAGTATAAATCAGCAGGTCAAAGGACAATTTAGTGGAAATACAGAAAAAAAGAGGGCAATATAGTAAATATACACTCAAAAAGCCTTCAACCTTTATACTTTTAAGTATTTGTTTTTACATAGCTATTGTTATAAATAATTAATTTAATAAAAGATATATTCGAATATACTTATTTAAACATTATTATCTTTTTAATAAATAAATAAAAATAAAAAAATAACAATTATTTAAAACAACCGGTCAGTATAATCTTATCTAATACATCACAAATGAGTATAAATCAGCAGGTCAAAGGATAATTCAGTGCAAATATAGAAAAAATAGGAGGGTAGTAAAGTAAATAAACACTCAAAAAACCTTCAACCTTTATACTTTATAATTATATAAGTACATACTAATCTCTTTAAGGACATAAATTAATTTTACTTATTTACCATGATAGTACATGCTTGGTTGAGAAGTTTCTTTATTTATTAATAAGAATAAGCTTTCTTGAGATACTTTTTATTTAATTATTTAAGTATAAAGACAAGCTTCCTTGAGAAGTTTCTTAATTAATAATAAATATAAGCTTTCTTAAAAAGTCTCTTGTTTAATAATATCTAGAAAATATTAAATTGAGATTTTAAGATTTCCTATTTTCTAAAAGTAATACTTCTTCAAAATAATAATTAAACGCTCAATTCATATTTTTATTTAATAATATAATCTGAAAATATTTAATTTTGATAATTTGCAAAATATTTATATGTAAAATTTTGTGAGTTTTTCAAAAACCAATTAACTATTTCAACAGTTAAACTTGATTATCATTATAAAATATTTATTTTTATCAAGTTATCTGGAGATTAATTATTTTTAATTATCTTTAGCTTTTTATAGTATTTTGGATAAATTTTAAAAACCAAAGATATTTTCATCATCTTTTTGTCTTGTATAAAGCGCGAAATATTTTGACAAAACATTTCAAATCGACTGCTTTCGCTCCAAAGAAATACATACTTTACTTGCATTGTATATCCTTCCAGACTCGCACGACTTGTATACAATCCGGCGATGCATTTTTTTATAAGGTTTTGAATCCAATTCAATCTCGCAATCTCTCTCTCAAGTCACGCGAGATATTAAGCTTACTCAAGAAACAGGTAAACAAACCCCTAATTCCCTTTTTAAACCCTAATTTACACACACAAAAACAAATTCACGACATCGCTTATTCAAATTATTCATTTCTAGTACTTTTCTGCTTAATTGCTATGTAAATGCGACTTTTCCTCTCTTGAATTGATATTTTACATATTGCAGAAATGGTGTTGTTTGAATGTTAGGATAATGGAAGCTTCTAGTCTACTCTCTAAGCTCGAATCATCTCCCGATCTCGAAAACATCCACGCTCTCATTTCTAATTATCTCCTCCCATTTACCTCAACCCTAACCACCACTAAAAAAGCCCCAAAACAAAATAAAACCCTAGCTGACAATACTCGTGCTCTCGCGAAACAGTTCCTGCCTTTCCTGAACCGTGCTCTCTCGTTGATCCCCAAACGCCTGCTCTCACAATCTCCGAAGCTTGATTTAAAATTTGCGGCTGAATTGTTTGATAGTTACATTCTCTGTCTTAATTGCCTTGACGTGTTGTCGAGTCAGTTGTCAGGGAAGCCGTATTCTGTGCATTTACAGAGAGTTAGGTTGGTGCATTGTTATTTGTTTTGGGAGAGGTATAGGGATGCGGATAGTGAAGGAGTTTCGTTGCTATGCTCGCTTCGGAAACTTGGCGGTGATGGTAGTAGGAATGAGTATGTTCCGGATTTAAAGGGAGAGTATGGGAAGGATCATGAGTTTGCGTGGTTGGTTGTGGAGATTGTTGTGTCGCTTGTGAAATGTGTGGCGATGAGTCGAAGTAAAGTTGAAAGTGAGTATCGGAGGCTTCTCGTCATGATTAATGAGATTGCGCCTTGGTTTAGGTATTTGTTTATGCATCTCAGTAGTATGTTTTATTTATTGTAAAATGCTTAGCATCTTGGTTGGAGTAATATTTATTCAATTATGTTTTAACAACTTGTTCAAGACCCTATAGAAACCCTAAGAAATTATGAATAACGTGATGCTTTTGACATAATATCAGCACTTAAAACTGAAGCCTGAAATTTTATATAATATCTTCTGCATATTCTTAACATTTTTATGTATTCAGCGGGGAAGCCTAAATCCCCATGTTTTCATATATGTCGAGTTTGTGTATCCCTGCACCTGAATTTTGCTTCTTAGATGAAAACAGAGTCCCAAGGAAGAGTTATTTAAAATTTGGAACTACACTGCCTAAATAATGGAACTGATTGGAGTGCTTTGATGCTTTTTTGTAGTAATGTAGCTTCAATTGTTTTTTGTTCTACCTTAAGGTCAGTTGGATACCTAACTGTAGTAAAGGTGAAAGTGATTATCAGAGGCTTCTCGTCATGATTCATGAGATTACACCTTGGTTTAGGTATTTGTTCATGCATCTCAGTCGTGTATGTGACTCTGTGTGTGTGTATATATATATATATTTAAAAAGCTTAGCATCTAGGTTGAAGTAGTATTTATTCAAATAAGTTTTGATAACTTTATAAACCCGATATAAACCTAGGAATTATAAAGAATGTGATGCAGTGGCAAAATATCATCATCTAAGACGAGAATTGCTTATGTTCAAATCTGAAGCATGGGATTATATATAACATCAAGCCCATATTAGTAAGATCTTTATTTATGCAGTGGGAACACCTGAAACCCCATATATTTATATATGTTGAGTTCATGTATCCCTGCACCTCTATACTTGCTTAAATGAAAAAAGAGTCTAAAAGGAAGGTGTTTTTTTTTTTTTTTTTTTTTTTTAAAATTTGGAACCACATTGCCTAATTAATGGAAGTGATTAGGGTGCTTTGTTTGTAGTAATGTCACTTCAATTGTTTTTGTTCTGCCCAAATGTCAGTTGGATACCTAACTGCTATACTTCATTTATTTTGTAGGGTTCTAGATGCAAATGCATATGAGAAATTGCATAGGGTGAACGTGTCATATATGAGTAAATGTGCTTCCCTTTTGGTTGATGACCTAAACAATTTTGATGATAAATTGACGCGCACTTTTTGTTTGGCAACTTTTGATGAGCTTGAAAAGTCATCACCGAAGGATCAGTTTCTAAAGGTCAACTTTTTCCTATTTTTACAATTTGTATCTCGAAGGTTTTTCATTGTATTTTGTTACTAAACAGTTTCATTTGCAGTTTGCACTCAGGATATGTTACTCCCTGTTTTCCCAGCAAAACAACCAGTCCTCCGTAGTTGCGATTTTAGCATGTGTGCTGGATTCTGTGGCCAGTGCGTGCAAGGTAATGATTTTAACTTCAAATTGATCCCACTTTGGGCATAAGAATCCTATAGATAAGCTGTGTTGTGCTTAATAGTCGTGGGAATTCACGGGGACCACAAAAAATGGATTGAGGGACTAGGGAGTACACTGTATAATAATTATTAATCTGTATTATTTTCTTTGCTTGTTATACTTTTGTCAAAATCATGAAGCAGGGTGATTACCTATGACACGGTTGCTTTTATCAGGCGGGGACCCAGACTACTAGTATGGAACTCCTGGAACTCGTCAGTTACTGTGCGAACAAATCTCTACATGCCAGTTCAAATATAAGTTCTACTGTTGCAGAGAAATTACAGAATATAGCTGATGGCATTTGTTTGGTATGCTACTTTCGGTCTCATGTTATTTACTTGTATTATCTAATGATGTATGCATTTTATATACAGCATCTGTGACAAATAGTCTTCTTATTCACATTTTGCATTGTAAATACTGAAATTAATGTAATTCACAATTTACTTAAATTTGATTCCTTTTGCAACCTTACATGCACACACACACACAGCGATCCTCTAATGTTTATCCGAAAGTATGTTTTAGTTTTTTCATACAGTACATTTATTTTCTTTTGTAGGCTTCTCCATCACCGATCGATTTGCTGACGAGTCTATATGCTACAGGGTTGTTTATAAGCAATTTTTGTGGTCAAACAATGGCAAAGGGATCCACAAGCACTAGAACGGACAAAAATTCATCAATATATGGATTTTTTCTTTATAATGAGCATAGACTCCAGAATCTAACTGGTTTTTTCCAATCACTGAAAAGTTACTACAGTAGTACTAAAAGGATCAGCTCGCATCAAATGCATTTACTTACGGAACATGAAAACACAGATTTGATGTCCTACTTTAGTGCCCTGAAGTTCTTGTGCAAGCCTCTTGCCGAGTTTGTAAATTTTGAAAGGGAAACTATAATTTCAGACATAGTAGATGCAACATCTGCTGCAAAGCTAAATTTTATTCAAGATGTTCTCCATCAATTTCTTGATATTTTTATTCTTTGTCGAAGGTTTGTGTTCATTTGTTATATTGCTTCATCTAAATGATTTTCTCGGGAGGTTTAGTTATTTCATTTTCATTTTAATTTATCTAATCTTCCTGAAGAATCAAAGTTAGATTTCTTAGTGTTAACATGCATGTTGATTGATAGAGTAGAGAAAACAAAGAATATAAACATGCTATGCTATGCCTTTTTTGGCAGTGTGATTATAGATGACTACTGACAGCTTCCCTGATACTCCTTTTCACTCTTTTAGTATTATTTTCAACCTAGTGTATCCTTGAGAGGTAAATTTCTTATGTATATTAGTCCATTTTGAGTAAATATTCAAACTTCAGTAGGGGTTTCTAAACTTGTTACTTTTTTTGTTAAGTCTGCATACAGCCTCATTATGTCTGGTCCTACATCAGTACGATTTACTTGTGTAAATTAGTTTTCTGTGGTAATTCATGCAGTGCATAAAATGAGTTGGTTCCCCACTTAATTCCACATTGCAGGGTGTCAGAAAAGAAAAGAGGTGCACATGATGATAACAAAACAACTCTTAGTGCGGCTGTGGCTGCTTTCGTCCTCTCAATTAGGACAAAGCAAAGAATCAAGGTCGGCATTTATCTGAAATTAAAGAACTACTACGATCAACAGTTGTTTTCTTCTAATGTTGTCTCGTTAACTACTATTATATGCGAAGATTTCTGTAGTTGTTTCTTTAATATCTTTTTCTGATTGCAGGAGACCACGACTTTTATCAAGAGTGCAATTTCATCTGACTGGATCCAGTCCCATGGACTGAAGTTCCTTTTTGCTTCTCTTTATAATGTTGGTGTTGTTCTCTACAAAAATAATGAAATGAAAGAGGTATCTTTTGGAGCTGGCCCTTTTTTCAGAATCTATTGTGCTCCCAAAAAATTGTGCGATGAACATAACCAAAATCTATAGTCGTTCATAGTAGATTAGGGAAACCAGCACATCCAAGATGGGCAGCTAATGCTCGAGAAAAATGTTGTAGTAGTAAGCAAGTCATTCAATAGGAATGATGGTTTCCGATTTCCTGAAAAAGGTTCCGAGCAGAATGATAATTTTTGTAATGTCAGAGATAGTTGATAGCAAGCAATACAACAGTAGAATTTATGAACTGCCTCTAATAATGCTCATTTTCTGAGATTAGAGATAAAAAACAATGAATTTAAACTTATTATACTAATTGTTGAAGCTTTACCATCAAGAGCAATATTACTACCCCTATAGAACGTGAAAGGTTGTCTTGCTCTTTTTTCTTAAAACTAGAAAGGAACATATCATATGAATTAGGATTATGTATTCATATTTTTGATTCATCCTGCATTTTGTTCTATGCGCATACTTTTTGATACTGTGTGTGCATGTATAACCTTAAGTTGTTCGTATGCTGCGTTTTTCTCTTAAGTGTGTGTATATATTGAGGATTTCATCAATGTATTCCACCATTTTCCAGGCTTCATTATCGTTAAAGTTGTGTAATAGAGCTTCATGGACACGCCTTTTAACCCATTGCAAGATGTTTGTAGACAAATCGATTGAGTTCTGTGGCGATCTGTCAGAGGATTCAATTGTAGATCTTCTTGCTGAGGCATGTACAAGGAGTGCATTTGTTTTAGATGTACTTTATCGATTCGACTATAATAAAGTGAATAAGCTCATTACCTACAGTCTCGAAAAATGGGCTGCTGCTCATAACCTTTTTGACAGACTAGCGAATCCTACAACTTTGCTAAAGCAGTGGGTGAAGGTAGCATTTGAAATTTTCTTCTTGAGTTTATTTTTATTTTTTTATTTTTTTTTCTTATTATTTCTGGGTTTGCAGATACAATGCAAAATTTCTAAAGTTGATGATGTAGAGAACAATCCTAAAACATTATATTCTCTTCTGTCATGTTCTGTCAAAATGTCAAAAAGGGCGCTTGGTATCTTACTGGAGCAGGTCTGATCCTCCTAAGTTTCTTGCTCTAACAAGGTATTTTACATTTATTATCACTATATGGTGTATTATTAGCAACTCTTCTTCTCTTATTCTCAGGAACTTCTTTTGTATGAAGAAATGAATCCATTGAACCCAAAATTTTGCCACAGAATGCGGATGGATATTATTGATATTCTTCTAAAAGAGGTGTATGTTACAAAGACAATACAGAGATCCCGAGTTCTCATTGCAAAAGGGAGGGAGATAAGAGCATGTGGAGTTGAAAGACTTGATGACTGTATAGAATGTTTGTCGGAATCTATATCTGTAATGGTGAGGATAATAGTGTTGCTTTTGTTGTCAATTTAAACACATCACAAGGGCACGCAGACATACACCCGCATCAAAGATAATCTCTTTAATTATACCACTCTTTAAGGAAAGATATGCAATATAATCTTAGTGTTTATTGAAGCAGAGTGAAACAAATTGTAACGCTGATTGCGACAGTATACGTTCCTTCTACTTGGCGAATGCTTATTGCTTGCGTGCACTGTGTACTCAAGAGGCTGAACCTGACAGAAAAGTGTCATTGCAGAAAAGGCTAGTCTCTAATTTACTTAATAGATTGCCTAGCAGTTAACAAGCTTTGGATCCTTTAAACTTCAAATAACATGAAGAATTTTTTTTAGGTCTAGGATCCTTCTTTTTTTGTATGAACTATACTTCATTCTTGTGGCACAGATCTTTTGAAGACATAGATGCTGCAATTAAGTTGTGGATGAGCATAGATTTCCCCCGTCTGTCTGGGCAGATAGATATGGTTTTCAAGAAGTTACTGTTCTTGTTGTACTATGTATATGATTTGTTATCACTGAAGGTCAGCCTTATATTTTGATGCATACCCTTTAACAGTGTTATCTGTAATTCAGTACGTAGTGCTCAAATCTCAATTGCTTACATACTCTAGTTTTTATTGCTTATATTAAGTGCTATCTTCTTCTTCTTTTTCTTTTTTTTTAATTCCAGGGCTATATTAAATTCCATTCCAAAATATATGAGATAATGATTAGATTATTCGAATGGAGGAGTGTACCTGTAAAGAAGCTTCTAGCTATACTATGGGAGTGCAGAAGGCTAGGCCATCCTCTTTGTGCTTCACCTGTTAATGAAACATTCATTACGACCTTGTTAAACCATTGTGATGCATCAAAGACCATGGAATATTGGCTGAGTTGCCTAAAAGAATCACAGTCGCTAGAAGTTGGTTTTAAGCAGAACTTCTTTTATATGTTTACTGATTTCTCACTGGGTTCACATCATCATGTAAGTTCTCAATCAGAAATCACCATCGGTGGAATTAAGCAGGTCGTGTCTAATCTCCTTTCAAGTGTAAGGCTCTCTTAACACTGATTAGAGCTGTTCATGTGGAAGTAGATGTGTTACAGTTATGATTTATATTTTGTTTTCTACCCTTGTTTAGGTTCCTCTTCCCAGTGGTTCAGCTTCTGTTGCTGCATATATGTACTATGATTTGGGGGAGAAATTGATATCTAATGGGCAATTCATTGAGGTATCTATCATCTCACTGTGCATTGTAATAGCCTGATAAATTCACGAATTTGTGAATGACAATTCGTAAGGAATCTTGTCAAATATTACACTACCATTTTAATTGTAACGAACTGTATTTGTGAATTGACAGTTCATAAGGAAACTTATCAAATATTATGCTTGAAATTTAAGAGTAACAAAAAGAATTAATGAATTTGAGATGATATTGTGATGAGATGATAGCATGCAACATGCATGAGAACTACCAGGTGGAGCCGGTACTGAAAGTTGCAAATGACAGCAGTACATGCTTGACAATTTATGCAACACATTGCCATAGAACTAAAGAGCAGCAATGTATGAGATCAAATATTCAGTATTGGCCATCTCTCTTGTCCTGCTTGCAGTCACACTTTGACTTGAGTTTTGAATTTGTTGCTTAAATATGGTCTTTGAGGCAGATGTTAAGCACCTGGACTGGCTGCTCTATCTTTTGAAATGAATTTACGCTCTCTATGGATTCTATAGTTAGAAAGGCAGATGTCATATATTTGAGTGATATCTTGATTGTAGTAGCAGTAGCACCAATGTGGTACACTCATCGACCACCCTTTAACTGTTTAATAGCATAGGATTATAGGAGCTTTGGAATATAAAGATAAAAAGAGTATAAATCCTTCCATTGCACATTGATTCTAAATTCACTCTTTATTATGTACAAGCATCACAAAAGCCCGTGCCTGTATATCAATAAAATTTGATATTAATAAAATATTGATAAATATTACTCCCTCCATCCCATCCAGTTTTAAACACTTCCCTTGTTGTGATGTCTCATCCATTTCTTTACATTCCTAAAATTACGTACTTTTCTTGATTAACTTTAGTAAGTCCTACTAACTTCTCTGCACACTTCTTCACCTTTCTTAATCTCTGTGCCCAACCCAAATGTTAACAATTGGAGTGGAACGTAGGGAGCACATATTTACTGTAATTATATTGTACACATAACACAGTTCTGTCTATTGATTAATATTTAACTATATATTTTTTGGTTTATAATTCTGCTTCGAATACTATTGTAATAATCTGTACTATTTAAAGCCCATTAGGCCCATAGTACAGACTTGCCGAAGGAGGATCTTTAGGTGGATTTAATAAAATAGTATAGATATTAGATACATGATATACCGAAATGTGTTCAAGTCACTTGTTTTATATTTAATAGTCAATTAATCACAGTGATTGCATATTTGCATATGTTAGTGGTGTTATGTTTAAGTAAAGGTTAAAAATAGCACTAACAGTTGTGTGAAAAAACTAAAAAGACTTAAATTATTGATGTTATAAATAATTACTCACGTCCTTGTTTGTTCTGGTAACACATTTTGAACTTTGCAACCATAATTATTGATTAAATTTTATTGTAGCTGTCTGAGAAACACATATTTATACGGAGAAGCTGTGTCCTGGAGAACATATAATTGATGCTGCTTTTTATAAAGATAAACGTTGCTAAGTAATGGATTTTAATTGTTTGTATAGGCTCTTTCATATGCCAAAGAAGCATACCAGATACGCAGTAAACTTTTCCGAGAAACATTTATGTACAATATAGATCAGCAAAATGGACAAACGATGCAAGAGCATTATTACAGTCTCAAGACTTTAGACATATTTTCTTCTGCGGCTATGGCGGCTTGGGTTTCGGAATGTGTTTCACAAGACTTTGAAAGCCATGTTGTTACTCCGTGGAATGTACTGCAATGTTATCTTGAAAGCATTCTGCAGGTTAGACACTTCAAACCCATTGCTGGAGCTGTTGAATAGTTATGTGGGTTAGTAATTTGTTGTGTTTATCTATGTAACATAGGTTGGATACATTCACGAAATTGTTGGAAATGGATCAGATGCGAAAACGCTTTTACTGTGGGGCAAGGAAATATCCTCTTTTCAGGATTTGCCAATATTTATTATTTCATTCTCTTCTGTTTTAGGTGAGGGGTACTGTTTGATTTGTTTATTATGCAGGCCAGCCTTTTCGTGATTGGCTAGAAATAATGTTCTTAAAGTTGAACTGTATTTCCGTTTTTACATTTTATCAGGAAAACTATATTGCAAGGAACAGATGTGGGATTTGGCTGAATTGGAACTACAGAAGGCCCAGCACTTGCTGGAAAAATTGGACAGCAGGAGCCCCTTTTACTGCTGCAAGTGTAAATTAGTCTTGGAAGTTACAATCGAGCAGCAACTTGGAGATTTGTCTAGAAGCCGCTGTGATTCTAATATAGACGACTTATCTGTTGATAGGTTATTATATGCAGAGAAAAGGTATAGAGTAGCACTTAAGAAGCTGAAAATTTCAGAATGGAAGAATTCTGTTAGTAATCCCGAGGAAGCAACAATTAGTGGAACCAGTACTTGCTCTTCATCACAGTCTAATTACTCGGAAACAAAGATACCCTTCGAGTGCTGTAGTAGGGAAGAAACTAAAGGTGTGCAAGGAATTACTAGAAAGTCGAGGAATGTTGCCAAGATATTACCACAGGGTCAATGTGTGACACGGCAACAAAATCGTATGATGACTAGGTCTCGTAGAAAGAATACTGAATGTGATCAGGAGGTTGCATCAGAAAACAAGAATATATTTCCTTCCTCGGATGCTGTTGACATGAACACAAAAATTGCGAATTTTGGGAATAGTGACTCTATTATTTGTAAAGAAATCAAGTGTTGGTACTGTCTGCCACACGATGTTAGAGAATCCGGGTTTTTGATCAATTATATTCACATGAAATGGGAGTTAGTCCGCAGGCGGCTTTTGGTAAGAGTGCTCATCAGAATAGGTATGTTAATACTGCATTTTATAGTGCGTTGTTGATACTGCATCTTATAGTGTATAGTTTTAACCTAAAATAGAAGATATTTTATTTAAGAGTATTAATCAATTATAAGTTAATTTTCATTCTGATTAGAAGCTATCAAGCAAAACTCTTTTTGTAATGTATGGGCGACCCTCTTTACTTGGTAGCAAGAATGTTTTTTACAAAAGGAAAATCTCTAGGCAACCTATATATTCTCTCTCTCTCTCTCTCTCTCTATATATATATATATATATATATATATATATATATACACACACACACACAGAGGGAGATGATCAAATAGAAACAACACTAATCTAAACCCTTAAATCCATCTAATCTAATGGTAATGGCTCCCCTATAGGCATCACACGGAATCAAAATACACCCTCCCACACAGCATCCTAGCTTTTCCGCTTCGTTTTTAATTTGATATTTCCCGTTAATTGATGGGTTTTTTTTAAAATCCGACTCCACTGTATTTTTCTCCATCTCCCAACGATCAATTTGCATACCATATATGCTAATTGATCGTTGGGAGATGGAGAAAAATATAGTGAAGTCGGATTTAAAAAAATACTCATCGATTGATGGGAAAAATCAAATTAAAAACAGAGGGGAAAGCTGGAAAGCTGTATATTTTAATTCTGTGTGGTGCCTATAGGGGGCCATTAAATTAGATGAATCTAAAAGCAACTCCAATAGATTAGCTATATGAGATCCTAAACTAAATTATAGGAAATGTTGTGTAAATTTGAGCTCCAACAATATCCTAGTGGATCCTTAAAAAGTTAAGATCCTTCGTTAATGCCTTATTTATAAGTAACCACAAGTCAATCCCTATCTTGTTTTTTTGTGATAAAATATTCATTTCTCTCTCATCCACCACTTCAAACACATAGCTAATATTAAAATATAATAATATAATAATACTAGGATCCCAATATAGGGAATGTTGTTGGAGTTGACATACAATAAAATGTCTTAAATCACTAGGATTCATTATTTTAATAATATTTGTAAGGAATATGTTAAGACAATCTTGGAGTTGCTCTAAGGGCTTAGATTAGTTTCTGGTTTTAATTTTAAGTGTTGTTTCTATTTGATCATCTCCTTTTATATATATATATATGTATGTATATATATAATGTCTTAAATCACTAGGATTCATTATTTTAATAATATTTTTAAGGAATATGTTAAGACTCTCTTGGAGCTGCTCTAAGGGCTTTAGATTTAATAATATTTTTAAGGAATATGTTAAGACTCTCTTGGAGTTGCTCCAAGGGCTTAATTAGTTTCTAGTTTTCATTTTAAGTATTGTTTCTATTTGATCATCTTCCTATATATATATATATATATATATGTATGTATGTATGTATGTATGTGTATGTATGTATGTATGTATGTATGTGTATGTATGTATGTATGTATGTACAAGTATAGGCCCTGTAGATTAACTTATTAAAAGTAATTTTAAATTGATATTAACATGTTTTAAATTAAAATTGTAACAGTATTAAAACTAAAAATTAAATATAAGTCCTTAAAATTATAAGTAATTTTAAATAAGAATTAACATATATAGATTACTAAGATTAAATCTTAAATTGTAGCTAACATATACAGGATTGGAAGTCAATTCTAGATAGGAATTTACATTACCATATATAGAATGTTGTAATATAGGTAAGTTCTAAATAAGAATTAACATATGTAAAATATCATGATATTTTTATATAGAGAAAAATGTACATGAAGATGACTTTAGAAGAGGTTATCAAAATTTTACATGCAAAAAGAAAGGGCACTTTTGTAAGCAAATAATGTTTTTTTTTTAAATTTTTTATTAGATACTCCTATGCATTTAAATGAGAAACACATGTAACCGCAGGTAAATACCTGAGGGTGCCCCCATGGCTAGCAATCCAGTTCAGCTTTATTCCTGTCGTATAGTATAGATATGCATGTATATATGCTATATTTTTCAAGTGCTGAATTGATGGATTATACATATATATATTTGGATATGTCCTATGGTATCTATGGCACCCTTACCTGTGTATAGGTATAGTATTTTGGAATTTTGTACATTTCCGATTATTTTTGTACAAGTATCCATGTAATTTTGACTGCTACTATGAACTTGTAAAGAAATTATCTGTAGTTAAATTCCTCTTTTCCTTTCATTCTCCAACATATCGCATTTAAAATTCGTACTTGAAATTTATAAATAGATAAAGTTACTAGCATTTCCTAAATTTTATATCCAATAGAATTAACAAATTTTTTTTGAACACTGCTCCTCATAGTCCAGAACCTGTCAACCACATAGCATTGAAATTTTCTATATATTTAGCTATAATTAGCATTGTGATTGTCTATACATACTCAAGGAATTTGTATTTGTTTTTGAATCTTACATCAAAGAAATGACATTCATATATATTTCTTTCCATGTATAATTGTTCCATTATGTAATATAATCTTGTTTTTGAGCAGGAAAATGCTTGGTGATTCAGAATGAACGACAGAAAGGACATGAAATTTTCTCTGAATGCATATCCGCTCTAGTCGCTAGGAACCAGTTCTCTCCTACTTACAACACTGCTCCTTTCAATTTGAAGCTTGATTTGATTGGATCTGATATTCCTGGAGATGTACTGGCAGTTGAACGTGCAACAATTCTATACAACCTTTGCTGGTTCATTCTAAAATATTATCGTAGCAAGGGTACAAGGTACTCCGAGCTCTACATTTGCATTAGTTTGCCAATGCATCTGATTATGATTCATGCAGATGCACTTTCTTATTTTTGGATTCTACGAAATATAATACAAATAAAATGCTGCACTTTAAGACTTCCTGGAACCGAACCCAAACATAATGAAACTAGGCTTGATGTGGGTAATTATTTGCCCTAATGTAAGAAGAGCAAAAGATGGCTGGAGAGTGACCCACGTGCCAGCGCCCTTCAGCGCGTTGGGGAGATGTTATCTGACCGACATTTTCCCGGTGACTCGTTCCTTGATCTTTTCACTTCTATGCCTTCATATCTCATTTGGGGTTTTGTTTGAGGGAATAAATGTGAAGAAATTATAATTTGGAATCAGCTTTCCTTAAAAGCTCAAGTTCTATGAATATATAATCACTTTCTCTCTATTATATGAAATATTTCTATACTATCTCACAATCTATGGATCATTTTGTTTGTGTTAAGTGCTTAAAGGCATTAACATTTATTTTATACATTCACCTAGAAAGGGTATTATAACTTTACAATGATATATGCATATTATTAGGTATTTTAAGTATATTGATGTGTTGATTCTATACTTGTGCTTTGTCGATTGATATTATGTAATTTTATCTGATTGCCTTACCAGTGGTCAAAAGCCTTTTATTATAGCCAATTTGCTACTTCGTTATTTATTCATATTGTGGCATGTTTCACATGTTTGTCAGAATGATCTTAATGTGTCAAATGAGAGATTACATACACGAGAACAAAATGCTCAATGAGGAGACAAAAAAGTAAATAACAATAGCATAAGGTTGCAGTTCAGCTTAGTCTATCTATACTGTTAAGATGTAATAATATTTGATAGGTCATCAGTGAAATAAACCACACATGCACATGCATACATTCTTCGTTTGTGTTTGGGTAACGAAGATTTACCTCACATTGGAATGTAATTACTTGCTGATTCATTTGCCCATTTTAATACCCTAATATTTTTTTTTAAATTTTTTTTTGTCTTTTAATAAATTAGAATATGCATTACTTATTTTGCTACTCCTTAGTTTGTTTCTCTCAATGTTTCAGTGCTGGTTCTGATTTTTCTGGAATTACAATAGAAAGAATTATGTCTTGGCTAAAGCTGGCATTTCTAATCTGCCGTGAGGTTCCTGTACTTTTTCGTAAGGTTAGAAATTACACTGTGTTCCTAGTACTGTCTTTTCTTAGAGGTCGAGCAAAGGAGAATCCTTGAAGACAAATTTTTTTTTTTTCCTAAAGATGCTAATTATCATAAAATACCTTTAACCTTTCGTCTTCATAGGCTTGTTTTAAATGTAATAGTGCATTCAACAAATTGATATGATTACGTAATAACTCTTTCATAGTGATACATTTGCTTCCTAATTTTAATTTGATCTTGCAAATGCTTAGTGGTCACACGTTATACTTTATACAGTTAAGTTGCAATAAGCGTTCTTTTTAAAATTGCACCAACGAATACAGGTTTCCAGGTTGCTTGCTGTTCTGTATATATGTTCCTCAGTTGAAATATTGTCTCTGTCTTCATCTCATTCCGACGCAGTCACTGCAAGTCAGTGGGGTTCATACTTTCATCAAGCTTCTCTTGGCACCCACTTCAATCAGCAGTTGTATGCACACAAGGCTAGGAAACAGAAAGGCGAAAGTTTTACAGGAATTAAGGTTTACCTTAAACCTTGTATTCGTATATATGCACACTGGAATATTTTTTCAGCTGCTTGAGATGTAATATGTTAATGTTTTGAGCAACTTTTTAGAACAGTTTCTGTCCTATTCATCATCTCCTGTTACTAGATTTTTGTGATATTTCATAAATGATTTTTGACTAACTGGTTTTTTGTGCTTAGGTTCATAGCGGTTTTTCCTTAAATTTTTCTTCCTACCTTGTTTCTTATAATCCTGCCTACTGATGTTGTGTGCTTTTGCCTTTTTGATATGTTACTAGGATGTCAAATAAAGCAGATTGTTCTGATGTAATATGGATCATGTTAAGCCACTTGGATAATATATAAAAGAAAATAACAAATTGACGAATCTTTGTCCACATGAATGGCTCAAGACAATTCATTTAGGCCTGATTAAGATATGCTAGAATTACATTAGAAACTTTGATTATTCTGAATAGTGTAATGGTGTACTTGGCAATGATCTCATTGAGAAGGCATGAGCCTAATTTTGCCTCAATGGCCAATGCGAATTTTGTGGCAAATGTAACAGAACTTGTTGGCATCTCGACTAATTAGAGTGTTTGCATGTTTTCAGGGTTGCCTTTCTACCTTAAGTTCACTTGGTGAAGAAACAGCAAATTCACTCAGGTTTTGCTTTATTTATACTTTATGAAACACTTTATGCTCACACTTCAATACTTACTGATTCTGCTTCTTCCCTGCAATAGACATGCACCAGATTTACTTCTTAGAGAATTTGTGTCAAATTTCTATCAAAGCCTTCCTCCTGCTACAATCATCTGCATTAGCTTGCTTGGAGTTGCTTATGCCAGTTTGCTTAGAGAATTATTTTCTTCCTCTGCCTCTGTTCAAGCATGGATACTTTTTTCACGTTTGAATTCAGATAGTCAGCCTGTTTTCCTTCTTCTTCCAGCGGATTCGATTCTGGGAGGTAATCTTATTTTACTTTTTTGGGCTCTGTTCAAACCTAATCTGGTTTTATTCTCAGATATTAAATGTTATTAATTATTTTAACAAATCACTGAAATTCTTAACATAATAACTTAAACTTGTAGAAGTTGCTTCACACTGATAGTTAATTGCTAATCAGAAGCTTTAGGTGATGATGAAACTTCCAGCCAGGGATTCCTTCACGAAAATACGGATAGTGTCAAAAACTGGCGTTGTCCTTGGGGCTCCACTGTAGTTGATGATGTAGCTCCAGTGTTTAAATTGATACTGGAACAGAATTACTTGTCTTCGTCAACATTTCCCCTAGAAGATACAAAAATGATAAGGTCACTGTGGTGGACACAAAGGAAAAAGCTAGATCAGTACCTCAGATATTTTCTTAGGTAAATGTTGCCATGATACGTTTAGTGTAATGCATCTAGACAGTCTTTAATATATGCTTCCAATGCAGTTTTATGTTCTTTCAAAATTGTCATTCCTTGTGAAAATGTTATAATCATTGCTTCAACCTCTTGTAGTGGTCCTTATATTAATTTCATTTACTGTTTGGTATTCTTTTATCCACCAGGGATATAGAAGAAAAATGGTTTGGACCATGGAAATTCTTGTTATGCAGTGACTGGTCAGACTGCAAGCACCTAAATCTAGCAACGAACAAGCTGGCAGAGGATCTTAAAGTGAATTATAATGTGGATCTACATGATAGTCTTATTAGAGTTATCTTGGCAGGCGGTCAACATGCCTGTGAAAGCACAAGATGTGTTCCAGAGTTAATTCTGAATAAGGGATGCCACGTTGATGGTGTGGAATGTAATATTGATGAAATGTCCATGGTGTTGAAGCTTATTCTTGAAACAATCCATGGTCTTGAGGACATTTGTGTAACTAGAGAACCGATCATCTTGGTGCTGGATCATGAGATTCAGGTGCGTATTATTTTCTTCATTTGTTGTTTCATGGAGGTTTCCCTGATTTAGTTTAATTTCTTTCAGTGCTTTATGTAATTTGGTTAGCTTATTGCTTGTATGTCTTACTTTATCTCTGGTAGAGATGCTGAAGTAGGATATTTGCAAGTTTGTCCTTTCCTGAATAATTTATTTTTCAATACTTTTTATGAGTAATCTGTGCATCTTTTGTAACAGACTTTGTCATTATAAGCATTTGAATTAATTGCTGTCTTCTACAGATGCTTCCTTGGGAGAGTTTACCAATTTTAAGAAACCAGGAAGTTTACCGCATGCCTTCTGTTTGCAGCATTTTTGCATCCCTTGATCGACATGATCACGAAAACCTCGGAACAGGTTCCATAGTCTTTCCATCAATAGATCCCCTAGATGCTTATTATTTGTTAAACCCTAGTGGAGACCTCCCTAGCACTGAAGTTCATTTCGATAAGTGGTTTAAAGATCAAAATTTGGAGGTAAATCTCTTCTAGTTATCTATTTTTATGGCTTTCCAGAATTTAGTCCTATATATTCATTTCACTACTTGGTCATAATACTGGGAGCTTGACACAAGTGGAACTGCACGTAAGACTATATATATGCGTTTCAGTGTGTAGATTTTGTATTATTTACCTTTTATTTTGTCGTGTGCATGTGATAGCACCTTACTCTGAAAATGTGCCTCAAAACAAAGTTTTGTTGTTGACATGCTGGGTTGCAGATGCTACTTTTTTGTCAAATTTTTGAATGTGTCATCTGTTCACCGTAAATGTGTTTTAGAACACTGTATTTGAGAAAGAGATATTCAAAACTTTTACATGAAATCTTGTGAAAAACTACTAGTAATTTGGTGGTGCCAGATATTCTATATTTCTTCTATGTGATCAACCTTATAAACTACGGACTAATAAGTGATGTTTTTATTTATTATATCTATTTTTTAAAATGGAACACTGCAACATTGTGTTGATCTGTATTATTAAAGATGACTTTCCATTTTGTGGCGCCTTCAGGGGAAAACTGGAATAACACCCACAATCGAAGAACTGACTGTTGCCTTGCAGAGCCACGAACTTTTTATCTACTTCGGTCATGGAAGTGGTAAGCCTTGTATCTTCGACTATTTGCTGCTCAGTTTATTTCACTAATAAAACAAAATAAAATCTAGAATACATAGTTATTGAAGTTGAATGTAAAACAGGAGCACAATATATCCCCAATCATGAAGTTCAGAAGCTTAGAACATGTGCTGCTACTCTTTTGATGGGATGCAGTAGTGGATCTTTATCATTGAGTGGGTCTTACAGCCCAAAAGGAGCTCCATTGTGCTACCTTTTAGCCGGATCTCCTGTTATTGTTGCTAATTTATGGGAAGTAACTGACAAAGATATTGATCGCTTTGGTAAGGCCATGCTTGATGCTTGGTTAAGAGAGAGATCGACAGAACTAGCTAGTTGTGCTCAATGTGATGCAATTACAGACGAACTAAATTCTTTGAGTATACATGCAGCTAAAGGAAAGGGAAAGAAAAAGAGTTCAAGAAATTTTTTACCTGAAACTTGTGATGTTGGTAAGTGTAATCCTTCTTGTGGACACAGACCAAAGATTGGAACTTTTATGAGTCAAGCTCGAGAAGCATGCACTTTACCATTTTTGATTGGAGCATCACCAGTATGTTATGGTGTTCCAACAGGCATAAAAAAGAAAGTAATTTTATAGCATTGATCTATGTGACTATTCTTTACGCTTGAGAACTAATCTCAACCTTTACAAGTCTAACACCACAGTTGTACATGAACTTCAATTATTTAAAGCAGTCATTATCACTGCATGTCTCCCCCTTTTCTTTTGGGAAGGAAAAGCAGTGGACATCAAAGTCTAGAGTTTAGGAGCACAGAACCATCCCCTTGGCATCAATTTGTTTCAAATGTAAAATAGTTTTACATAGTTGTGATCGTAGTACACTCTGCCCTATGAACAATTGGGTTTGAATCGTTATAGAGAAGTATAGAACGAGGTAGTAGAAATGTAAACATGCATGTATTGTTCATTCGTATATGTAACTAGTTTGTTTACAAATTGTTACGAACAATACCTATGTGTATAACTGTGAACTTGTTCTTGCGAATGTTCACGAACTTTAAGGTCAAATTATACATGTACTCAAATTCAAGTCATTTATAAATCAAAATTTTTAAAATTATGTTCATATTTTGACTCTTTTACAAATCAAACTAAATTTGAGCCGAACTTTTTTCTTTTGACTCTTTTACAAATCGTTTCGGATCTGAAGTATCAGCACAACCTTGTATATAAAAGGATATGTGACATTATTATATTTTTGGTTTGAGTTGTGCTCGAATATCAACCCGATTTGTAATATGTGCATAATGCATGTAATCAACTCAGGACTTAAGGGATTTGTTAAGAATATAACGGGCTAACGATAACGAAAGCAGCCTTGCAAGTTTTAAGTGTTAAAACAGCTTATTGATTATTTTATTTTATTTTTATTTAGCTTAATAATCCATTTACAATTTAACAAGGTACTCTCTCTATATCATTTTATATGACCAACTTTTTTCTTTTGGATGTCCCAAAAAGAATCAAACTTTCATTTATAAGATTTATTTAAGATTATTACAATCACATAATACACTTTTAACCTTTATTATCTCATTTTTGTGGTCTATATTCAAGTATATCATAAATTTCTTAAAAAAAATATTAGTTTATTTTTAACCTCTATTATCTCATTTTTGTAGTCCATATTCAAGTATAACATAAATTTATTAAAAAACGTGTTAGTCAAACTAGCGCAAACAATTTAAGACGAAGAGAGTTATTACTATAAGAATTGCCTACTAATCCTAGAATAAGTAGACTAATTCGGGACTTACGCGAAGTCTACGATAGAGCGGGAGTCGATGGATGCACACCCCCTAACTTAAAAATTTACGTATATTATTATGGAATTTTCAGTATAATATATGTTTAATTATATCTTTATTATATAATATGCATAAAAATGATATTATCTAAATATTTGGTCCTGTATTACCAATGTAATATGGACCATTAGATCTTAAATTAAATAAATGGTAGCCGTTGGATCTAAAATAAGGGAATATTCTATTTTTATAATCTAAATCAAAACTAAGTAGGTCTTCTAAATTGAATAGATTAGTTAGTAGGTATCCTAAATTGAATAGATTATGTATTCTAAATTGAATAGAATACATAAAATAAAAATTTATAACTGTTTTCTCTCTTCAATTTCTCGAAAATTTTATGTAAATAATACTTTTTAAATTATCATTGAATTATAGAATATTTCGTGAGCTTCACATGGGTTGTAAAATTGTCAAAATCTGATTTA
>PHNY01204983.1:6234-16711 GCA_003724115.2 Anethum foeniculum | reverse complement strand
TAATATATATATTTGAAAAATGGAGAGGTAATGTACAGGTGAAAGAGGGCTCAAATTTGTGAAATTAGGAAATCTGTTCATATTTACATGAAATGTGAAGGCATGTATACCGTTAGCATATATAGGTTGGTTAAGTTTTTGGCACCAGGGTAGGTGCCCTTGCTTGTCTCAACTCTTCATTTTTAAGAGCTATACCCTTCGTACAATGTATCAAATCCCACACTTTCTCATTTATACTGTCCAAATTAATAAATTAAATGTTATCTTCGCAAAATCACAGACAGCATCAATAATTTTTATATATCCCGAGGATAGAAAAGATGTGCTTATTGCTAAGCTACTTCTATTTTTAAAAAATGACTACCCGCAACTGCGCTGGAGACAATAGCTACACCCCAACAGATAATACACATAATAATATATAGTCAGAAATGGTAGAACAAAGGGCGTTCAAGGCAATGTAGGAAATCATTACGTAACACATATATAGATTACTCACTGATACACATTTTAGATATGTGTAAAATGGCACAAGTGGGAATTTAATTAATCAAGTGTCACCATTCTTACTAAAATCCAACTGCTTATTTCTAATACTGTTGTTGGTAATCCCGGTATACCTAGGGTTATATTAGTCTCAACATTATTTTCCCCGTACCTCCTGTCCTCTATTTAAAGCAAAGCAAATTCATCATCTCTTCCATCCATCACAATATACGAGATTACAAGTACTAAGTGTCATGCCTACTCAACTTGGCCTTGTCTCCTTAACCCCACTCCAAAAATTAGCACAATCTCATGATGATAAACTAGCTGCGACAACCCCTAATGTTGGCGGTGCACAACATACAAATACTATGTATGTTGGTGATCAAGATAATGATGATTCATGGGAAGTTCGAGCTTTCGAACAAGATACTAACAATGCAATGGGATCCACTTGGCCCCCACGCTCGTATTCTTGTTCTTTTTGTGGAAGAGAATTTCGGTCAGCTCAAGCCCTAGGCGGCCACATGAACGTTCATCGCCGTGAACGCGCTCGACTCCTCCAAACACCACAGCCGCCCTGTTCAGCAGTTACGACCTCCACTGCAGCTGTCATGATGAATTCAAACTATCATCAAGAATTAGTAGCAAATGGTGGGGTATGTCTAATCTACTCTTTAACTAACCCTAATGCCGTTTCCTCACCTTCTACATTAAATCACTTATCATCTTCAGCAATTCTCTCAGTTTCACCCTACACAACTAGTTTCATGTTACCTAAGTGTCTTCCACCCTCGTCTATAGATTTTCCGGTCCGGCCTAGTGTCAATTCCTCATTAGGCCCCTCTAGTATCAATGAAAATTGTCTTATCTACGAAAAGAAAGATTGCTGTGAAATCGATATCGATCTAGAGCTCCGGTTGGGACGTGGATCCAGGCATCGGTAATAAACAGTGACAACAACTCAGGGCAAAAAGAACATGAGTACAATCTTTGCCGTTATTTATTTTTTTTTGTTTGAAAATCTTTGCCGTTATTTAGTTATAATGTTTTGTTTTCCCTATGTTGAAGAAGGAGAATGTTAATTAAGTGTTAGTTTCATAGACTAAAGCAAATGTGAGCGTAAATTTCATTTCAGCATCAAGCTACTATTGAATTTTACATGAATTTAGCTAGCTAACTAATTAATTATAATATCAGTGACATAAAATTGAAAAAAGCCACATAATTTAAAGCAGCTATCTAAATTCTAGAAAATAGCTAGGTGGCTATTTGAACACCAGACCGGCAATATATAGGAATGACATTGCCACAGGAAGTTGAAATTTTACTTTGTATTGAAAGGAACGAATAAGTAGATTCAAGAATTTACTTTCCAATTAATCTAAGAAACATGCATATACATTACATGCATTCGATCTCCCTAAAACCGTGTTGGAGTATTATTTTCACGTGCTCCTCCCCGTGTCATCACTGCTAGCTAGGCTTGCCAGCTGAGATCAGTTAGTTACAAAAGTTGTTACAGAGTGACATGATATAAGATGTAGTAGTACTAGTTATAAGTGTCTGGTTGTAAACATAAAAAGCTTACTCTTTCCTTTTCACGAAACACAATGTGTATAGTATATTTTCATCATCTTCTACATTTCTAATATAGATAGATTGTTTCTCCATTGTTGATTTACAAGTTATCATCTACGTTTTTGCTTAAAGTTCAACATAGTATCAGAGTGGATCGAGTTCAATCATTGAGTTCTTCGTTGATTTGCTTAGCTTTATTATTGATCGTCGTCTTCATCGATGTTCATCATCTCTTTCGTCTTCATCAACAGGTTTTATACATGAAACTCATATTGTAAGCAGAATATGAAGATTTGTATGAGATTTGCAGTTCTATCAAGTTCTTGATATACATTTTTGTCTCTGATGTTAAATATCAAAGTCGTTATACAATTTATCTGATATGGCTGAAGCTAGAGCTCGTAAGTCAAGATCCATCTAGTGTATATTTCATTTATCCATCTTATCCAAACACAGCTCAACTAGTTTCCGTCAAGTTTAACGAATCTGGATTTAGTAATTGGAAGCTTATCTATGATTTTGTCACTCTCCGCGAAGAATAAAATAGGATTAGTAGATGGCACTATAACTAAACCAGATGCAACATCTAATGATCTAAAGGCCTGGGAACGATGTAACTATCTAGTTTGTTCTTGGATTACTTTCAATCTTGATGAAACTATAGCTAAAAGCGTGTTATTTCTCAAAACCGCTAAGGAGATCTGAAACGATCTTGAAGAGCGTTTTGGTTACACATTTATGACACAACTGTATTCAATTGAACAACAACTCTATGAATTGAGTCAAGAAACTGATAAGATCTCAGAATTTTTTACTAAGCTTAAAACACTGTGGGATGCTGTTACAGATGCTAATCCATTGCCTCAATGTACTTGTCATAAATGTACATGTGGCTTAGAACAGAAAATCCATCAATTACAGGAAAATCAAAGGATGATTCAGTTTATGATGAAGCTTAGTGATGAGTTTTCTGTAGTGAGGGCTAACATTTTGATACAGGATCCTATGCCTAGTATAACTAATTCCTACAGACTTTTTGCTCAAGAAGAAAGGCACAAAGAGCTTCCTCAGTTGACTTCTTAAACATAATCTTTGGCATTTTATTCAGAAAAAGGAGGTTACAGACTTAAAACAGCAGTTCAAGTCTGCTACAAATTTTTCTAAGCCTCAGTTTGATTCTACAGCTGTTTCTAATGGTCCAAGTAAACCTGCAAACTGGAATAAAAAGTCAGGTTCTCAGTACTTTTGTACACACTATAAGATTGCAGGACACAGCTATGAAAGATGCTTTAAAGTTCATGAATATCCACCTAATTTCAAGTTTAAGGACAGAAAAATTGCTGCTATTTCTCAGTCTGGAGATATAGCTAATCCTATTTTAGTTACTCAGTATAATCAGTTGATGGAATTGCTTCAGAAACAGCAGAATATGGGGGAAAACACATCGAGTTCTAATTCTGAAACTTCTTCCCATGCTCTACTTGCAGGTAACTTCTGTTTGTCTTCAAGTTTTCCTATGAATTGGATTCTTGATAGTGGAGCTACTTATCATATATGTTCAAGACTAGAATTGTTTAACAATGTTCAACAGCGTGAAGAATTAAACAAGTTCATTACAGTGCCAGATAGTAGAAAGGTCAAAATTTGCAACTACGGTGACATTACTCTAAGCAAAGATATTGTTCTTCATGATGTGTTACATGTGCCTGACTTCAAGTTCAATCTTATCTCGGTTCAAAAACTCTGTAAAGATCTACAATGCAATCTGATATTGATCATAACAACTTGCTTTCTTCAGGACCATTTGAAGAAGCAATTTCTGAAGCTTCTTGGTAGACAGTATGGTGGATTGTATAGCATTGATGCTGAACTGGTTCAAGGGTCTGCAACATGTTTTTCTGGTATAAAAAATGCTAAACTCTAGCACTTACGTTTGGGACACTTGCTTTTTTCTCAGATCAAGCTTCTATAACCTAATTGTGATGTCAAAGATTGTATCAAAGATAGTATTTTTCAAATTTGCCCTACATCAAAACATGATCGTTTATCATTTCATTATAGTAGTATTAAATCTGTGCAATGTTTTGAATTGTTACATTTGGATATATGGGTACCATATCGAATTAAGACTCCATCTGGTTGTACATTTTTTCTGAAAATTGTGGATGATTTTAGCCGTTTTACTTGGGTGCACTTGCTAAAGAAAAAATCAGACATTGTGTTTGTATTACGTAGTTTTGCTGCATTTGTTGACACATAATTTCACTCCAAGATTAAGGCAATACGTACTGATAATGCCAAAGAGTTTTGTCTAAGGGGATTTACAAAAATTCTGTGTTGAGCAAGGAATTTTATAGCAAAAGAGTTGTGCATACACACCCCAACAGAATGAGGTGGTAGAACGTAAACATCGTCACCTGTTAGAGACTGCTCATGCTCTTTCTTTTCAGGCTAAACTACCTTCACAGTACTGGGGTGAAGTTGTTCTTTGTGCTACATATTTGGTTAACCGCATGCCTCTTAAAAGTATTGATAATTCTACTCCGTACTTCCAGCTATACACTCAATCTCCAGATCTTAGTAATCTAAGAACCTTCGGTTGTTTGTGTTACATTTCTACATCCAAAGCTAATCGAACCAAGTTTGATCCACGAGCAACCTCAGGTGTTTTTGTTGGTTATCCTATTAACACAAAAGAGTATAAGGTACTTGATCTTCATTCACATCAAATCACTATTTCTAGAGATGTATTGTTCTATGAAACTCATTTTCCTTTTTTGTTCCAGTCAAATTCTGATTCACATTCTTTTCCTTCTTCTATATACTTGCCTCTTGTGACACCTAATTCCTGTTTTCATTCCGATGATTGTGATTTTGATCATGCCTTTGATCGTGACATTGATTCTACAGTGGATGTTTATGATATTCCTGTTTTTGATTTTTCTGATTCCCATACTACAAATTCTAGTTCTTCTCTGTCAAATACTTCTGATTTGTCTTTAAATCCTCCAATTCAACATTTTTCTGGTCGTGTTTCTAAACCACCATCTTATCTTAATGATTTTATATGTAACACAAGTTCTGCCACACCTCATTGGTGTAATCTAATTCAATTCTCATTACTGCCCAGTCCTAGCAAATGTTTTCTTTCAAATTTATGTGATATTCGTGAGCCTACTAGTTATTCTGAAGCTGCTACTAATCCTCTTTAGGTTGAAGCAATATTCAAAGAGATTGATGCTCTTAGTGCTAATCATTACCCGGGACTTGGTCGATTTTTCAGCTGGGAAGAAGGCTATCGGTTTAAAATGGGTGTTCATGGTGAAACTAAAATCAGATGGCTCACTTGATCGGTGCAAGGCATGATTAGTTGCAAAAGGGTTCAATAAATGCTTTGGTATTGATTATCACGAGACATTTTCCCCGGTGGTTAAGATGGCTACTATTCGTTGTCTCTTAGCTTTAGCTTCTAGTAATAACTGGGTTCTTCATCAGTTGGACATAAACAATGTATTTCTTCACGGTGATTTAAGTGAAGAAGTTTATATGCGTGTTCCTGATGACATTCCTAATACATTTAACAAGGTTTGTAAACTTGTCAAGTCAATCTATGGTCTGAAACAGGCGTCCCGGGAATGGTTTGCCAAATTGTTATTTACACTTAAAGAACAAGGTTTCACTCAGTTTAAAAATGACTACAGTTTATTCCTTAAGCGAAGTGGTGAGTTGATTTGTATGGTTGCTGTTTATGTCGATGACATAATCCTAACAGGAACAGATACTCGAGCTATTTTTAATCTCAAACAATATTTACACTCTGAGTTTGGCATTAAAGACTTAGGTGTTTTGAAATTTTTTCCGGGTTTTGAAGTTTCCTATCTACTTGACAGGTTTGTCTCTCAGTCAAAAGAAGTTTACCCATGAATTGTTAGAGTATTGTGCTTTTTTTAATTTCGATCTTACCATAAAGACTTCTACTCCACTGCCTCTTAATATCAAACTCACCACTTCAGCTGGTGATTTACTTAAGGAACCTGAATTGTATCGTTCGATTGTGAGAAAATTTAATTTTCTCACTAACACACGTCCTGAATTGGCATATGCAGTTCAGTCCCTTATTCAGTTTATGCAGCAACCTCGTTCTTCCCATCTTTCTGTTTTGATTCATACACTACGCTATGTTGCTCATACAATTGGTCAAAGTATTCTATTACGTGCATATTTTACTATCAAACTTCAGGCATTCAGCGATTCTGATTGGCTTGCTTGTGTGGATTCCAGAAAGCCCATCACTGGCTACGTTTTGTTACTTGGTTCATCTCCAATCATTTGGAAATCAAAGAAACATAACACTATTTCCCGTTCTTCTTCTGAAGCGGAGTACCGGGCAATGGCTTCTGCAGCATCTGAGATAACATAGATGGTTCGTTTACTCGAGGAACCAGGTGTTAAAGATCTTAAGCCCGTTGTGCTTCATTGTGACAGTCAATCCACAATTCACATTGCTAAAAATCTTGTGTTCCACGAGCGTACTAAACACATTGAAATCGATTGTCACTTTACTCGTGATAAGGTCTTGGAAGGTCTTATTCAGCTTACTTATTTACCAACCAAATGATAACTAGTTGATGTGCTTACCAAGAGTTTGCCACCTAAACAGTTTAATCATCTCCTTTCCAAGTTAGGTTTCCAGACATCTGCAGCTGCTGGAACTCCTAACTTGAGGGGGGATGTTAGAGTATTATTTCCACGTGCTCCTCCCCGTGTCATCACTGCCAGCTGGGATCAGTTAGTTACAAAAGTTATAACAGAATGACAGAATATAAGATGCAGTAGTACTAGTTATAAGTGTGTGGTTGTAAACATAAAAAGCTTACTCTTTCCTTTTCAAAAAACACAATGTGTATAGTATATTTTCATCATCTTCTACCTTTCTAATATAGATAGATTATTTCTTCATTGTTAATTTACAAGTTATCATCTACGTTTTTGCTTAAAGTTCAACAAACCGTTGCACTAAAATTTGCTTATTTCTTGCACGAAACTCTAGCATCAATGATATATAGGTCAAAATTTGTAGTGGATGACAAGCTAGTAAAAACTAGAGGGTAAAACACAATTATTATTCTTCTCGTTGCTTAATGATTATAACATGCAGTTTGTCCTTCTTAATATATATATTGGTATTACTGATACTAGCTTTTATAATCCGTGCGAAGCACGGGTGAGCTTAATTTTGTTTTTATAACTGTTTTTATATATATTAACATTTATATAGTATAAATTATGAAGATGCGTCATAGTTTCTTAGACCTCTTTTTGTTAAACTTGTGAGCTGTGTTTATTTTAAAATTATTTTAATCAATTTTTTTCAAAACCTCAATGTCTTCCAAGATGTTTATTGTTGTAGTAGAAATGATTTCGAAAAAGATGGTTATGAAAAAAATCAAAACCATCAATCTATTTTATATGTTTATTTTATAGAAGTGTAGTAATGCCGCAACAACTTCTTTTCTGATAAAAAAAATATCGATTTGTATTTTGTTTTCTTTTGTAAGTAAAATTCTAAACTTATTGTATTATTAAGAGTATAGTGCAATGTAATATGTGGGTCAAAATTAGTTGTAAATGTTTCTTACTTCTTTGAGAGTATACTTGAGTATTATATAAACAATAGTAATTATAGATTTTGTTTTGTAGGAAGTAATGTATTCATTAATGAATTGTATCCAAAATACAATAAACAAAGCTAGAGCATATCTTCCATTCATAAAGCTTATCATCTAACCGAAAGCCATGCAGAGATGACCCTGGAAGCTTAGATAATCAAACCTTAATGACTGAAAAGATAACCCATAAAAAAAGGCCTCGTTAAAACCTCAATGAGTAAAACCTATGAGAAAAAAACCCAAGAAGGAAAAAGAGTGCTCTATAAAAAGTACAATCTAAACAAAACTAATACAAATAAAATCTTCCGATAGTTGTAAGAAATCCCTCTCGTCCTTACACTTTGTAGCTAAACTGTCTTGTGTTCCGAAGTCTTTGGCTAGATAACTGTGCTTTAAAGTCTGAAAAGAGGCTATATATCAAGACTTTCCAATCAGCCCGTAGATAAGAACAAAATAATCAAGGAGAATATAATAAAATAATAATAAAGAAATTATATCTGACAATAATTTATTTTAAAAGTGAATCTACTTATGAAAATACGTTAAAAGAAAACATAAAATAAGATCTAACTAAAGAAAATCTTTAGTTAGACCCTAAAAGAAATAAAAAAAATATAGAAGATGAATTAAATTAAAATACACAAAAAAAGCCAACAAAATGGCACATAATTGCCTCTAGAATGCCAAGATATATGCCATCAAATAAGGTCTCCCATAAATGGTACCAAATTAGCCTTCAATCAAGGCAATAACTGAAAAATATCCTGTACAAAATAATTAGCCTTCAATCAAGGATGTCTTGTCCCCTTGACCAACCTACGACACCATCGCCACCGCTAGCATCGCCGTTCGGCAATACTCCGGCTAAATTCCGTCAACTACAAGACTTTATTATCATCCCCTATTCCGCTGCATTCACCAATAACTTAAACACATAATCGTAAAAAGAAATATTTGATTATATATGCAAAATCAGTAAAATACAGATCAATATCTACTATTGTGTTTACTGTAATCTGTAAGTTCATCAACAATTAAACCGATCAAAAGAGAATCACTAGCTTCAGGGAGGTAATAGAAGCGGTGACGACAAAGAACGCGACCGAGAACAGTTAATTCCATGTAACTTACTAATAGGCTATATTCACTACGAAAAATGAATAGATTTAGAATCTATAGAACCATGACAATTTTACAAAATAAACAATCCACTTTTCTTGTTGTTGCAAAACTAATCTGTAGATAGCTCGGAAACAGTATCGTCAATTATTGAATTTGAAATAGTCTCCGATAAACTTCCGCTCTCACTATCCGATGATACACATGGCCTTTTTTCTTATACGCATAATTATTTAGGGTTAAAAGATTTGGGAGTTTTTGGTCATTGATGTGTATGGTAGAAATTGGAGGTGAAGCGGAGGCCACCACAAGCCAATGAGGCTCGGCGGTGGTGGCAGTTGGTTTTGTTGGCTGGAAAACAAAGAGAGTAATTATAGTTATTTAATTAATTGCATAAACTTACTAGCGACTCTAATTTATTTGATAAAGATTTAACGGTTATATCAAAGATGATAGCTTATAACACATGCAGTGCACATGTTTTTTAATATATATGATAATTTTCTTAGGTATTTATTATTTTTTTATATAATTATTTTTAAATAGTAATAATAATAGTAATTTTAATTTGATATGTATTTTAATCATCTTAATTATTTTTATAATAAAATTGATATCAGTAATTTATATTTGTTAAAATTGTATCTTTAAAAAATTACAATCTTAATAATATAATATTATAAATATTATTAGTTATTTATTTAATTACATGTATGGTTTAGAACTAACAATTATAAATTATAAATTTTAACATCGTTGTTGAGAGGATTCGAACTTGTGTTTTTGGTTCTATAGCCTAAATTGAGAATATTTTTAATATTTTTGTTGTGAGGATTCGAAACTTGGTCTTTTTGTAAAATAGCATAAATAAAGAATGTGATTTAGTCTAGATCTAACGGCTGTGAGTTATTTAGTGAAAAATTAACGGTCACTATTCTCTCTATGGTTGACCCAAATTACCAACAATTATACAATGTTTTGCTTATTATAGTTTAGTATAGATTACATGCATTGTTTAGAACTAACAATTATAAATTCTAAATTTTAATACCGTTGTTGAGAGTATTTGAACTTGTATTTTTGGTTCTATAGCCTAAATTGAGAATATTTTTAATATTGTTGTTGTGAGATTCAAACCTTAGTCTTTTGGTAAAATAGCATAAACATAAAATATGCTTTAGTGTAGGTCTAACCGCTGTGAGTTATTTAATGAAAATCTAACTGCCACTATTCTTTCTATGATTGACCAAAACTACCAACAATTATACTATGTTTTGCTTATTAGAGATAGTAAAAATTCTTTCTAACCCAAATTACCAACAATTATATTATGTATTGCTTATTATAGATAGTATAGATATAGATTAACTTGCCCTCCAGAGTAGGCAACAAAATCAGAGTGACTTATTAATATACCGGTATTCATATATACTAGCTTAGAACCCGTGCAATGCACGAGTTTTTTTTCCAATATTATATGACTTTTTAATTTAATTTTAATTAAATTGATAGTGCATTTTAGTTTAAAAAGGTAATTGGTTGGTTACTAATAATTATCATATTATTATATTTAATTAAATATAATTGTCCATATTATTTTTGGAATATACGTGGAACTTGGA
>PHNY01204972.1:7886-27561 GCA_003724115.2 Anethum foeniculum | reverse complement strand
AATTAGAAAAATAGATATTACATAATTATCTAGTACCAAAATTTGGTACTTTAGTACTTTGGTACTTTAGTACCGTGCATCATTTAAACATGGTTTTGCTTATTAATAAAGAGTATAGATTGCAGCAGAACTCTATTTTGTTTTTGTGTAATATTATAGGAGAAGTATTATTTACTCCCTCCGTCCCATTGGTTATATACATTTGATTTGGGCACGGAGGTTAAGAAAAAATGTAATTTAAGGAGAAAAAGTAAGAAAAGTGGGTAAGGTGGTGGGACCGGTTAATATTTTATATATAAAGTGGGTGTAGTGAAGAAAAGTAGTGGATGTAGTTAGATTTTTATATTATAAATATTTACCACTTTTGGTAACTTTTGAAATGTACAAAAATGAATGGGATATCCAAAAATGAAAAGTGTATAGAAATGAAAGGGAGAGAGTAGTAAATATCGCAGACGTCACAGCTTTGACTTTATTTTTTCGGGCATTATCACCTCGATATACGTGAATAAAATTTTTACGTCAAAATAAATACTCCTTATGTCCGTTTATAGTGGCCACATTTCCTTTTTCGTCTTTCCCAAAAGTATTGGTCACATCTCCTTATTAAAGTAAATAAAGTGTAAAATATGTTAAGTTTTTCTAAATACGGTAACATTTGAGATTAAGTTAGGTAACTTTTTCTTCATTGCTAAATATGTGGATTTGGATTGGTGGTCAATATTAGTGGGACGGAGAGAGTAAAAAATTTTAATGTGTGTCCTGTGTGCCCCGACCAAAATTTACGTACTATAAAATCAGGCTTATTGTTCACCACTATTTTCACAGAGTCTCTGATCAACCCTGAGCTCGTAATAAACTACAAATTCCCCGAGGTTACTTTATCTTTCCTTATCCCCCTAATATTATTTTTGCTGTCATCCTATACTTCCCGGTTACAATCTATATTTACTCATACTGAGCAAGATAATGATAAATATACATGTTTTTGTCCAAATTGGTGTTTATTTTCGAGTATCTGACACAAATATTCGAAGGTAACAAAGAGTCCGAGTAAGATAGTTTCTGATCGTAAATTGGACTTTAGGGAGGAATATACTATTTTAATTTCTTTGTAATGTTCAAGGAGGAATATACTGTCATAAATTATGTGAAATGTTTCAGGGAGAATATACTAGGGAAATATCTGGGTTGTCGTAAGCATATGTTTCTATTCTTTATGCAGTCTTATCATCACTGAAGTTTCATCGCAGTGAGAGGGAAAGACTAACAAAAGTCTCTCTTCTTTTTCACCAGATTTGATCCGCGTCTTTTGCTGCATGTACAACATTATACACAGAAATCTACAGGCCATTGCCTACTTGTGGTTGCGTAAGGTTCTTAACCTCAGGTTCTAAATGTTCCAGAGTTTGTGAATTCACTGTATATTCAGGACCTCTTTGTTAGATCAGTAATGTTCAAATCGTAATTCCTTTTCTTGTATAAAAAAATTGCTAACATTCTGTCAATTTACCAGAAATTATATTCCACTTGGATTACCAGGCTCAATTCCAGTTCTAACATCTCCCTTTACAAATTTTAAAACTTGTTATTTGTGCAGATAAGGAACAAAACAAGTGTTGCAGGATTGCATGATAAAGGTTTGTTCATAGATAAATTTCAAGACTACTGGAAATCTTAATCTTAACCTTGATCCATTTGAAGGCTGGATACATCAAATGATATATTCAAAAAGATTAAGAAATACATCATTATTAACTTTTATATTAACTTTTATATTGTAAATTATTGTAAATTATATTGTACTCAGCCCTCCCAAGTATGTAACAAATATACAATATGTTAATTCTCTGCGCTTATTGAGTTATTGGTGTATTCTTGATTGTAAATCAACTTGAGAGTTTTGACCCATGGAGTACATAATTTGGTTGGTAATCTGATATCAGCTTGGATTTCTTATGTTTTCACATCATCCATATAGGGCTATATAGAACTGTCTTGAAATGATGCTAAATTAACCTTCTTTGATCAATCTGAGAGGACTGTAATACAAATTTTACTTTTTTGAATGAGTCATGACAGATAGCCATCTTTACTTGATAACTTAATGCTCAATAGAGATACGGACCATCGCCTTAAGGTTTCTTCATCACTTGTGATATACATGTTGCCTTGGTAGTGTCTTTTTGAATATCACAACTTGAATTTTCCTAAAAAAATGGAGGCAGCATCAAACATCGTTGTTGCGAAGATTCAAAGCAAACCAGGTAAGATGGTTTGCTTACATCGAGCTTCGATTTCTTGATTAGCAATAAGGAAGAATGATAGACCACAACAACCAACCTCAGTAGGACGAACTGAGAAATATACGAGTGAAGAAGGTTGGTATGCATATAGAAAAATTTGTTAGTTGTGCCAAAATTCAAAATATTTAATAAATTTCAAATCTACTACTCAAAATTTAATTTATACTAAAGTTTATATTTGAGTTGAAAATTTAAATTTAATCTACGTATATGTGCATGATTGCATGGTCAGTGGAAGCGAGTTCCTCAATAGGGAATCTTGTAACTAAGCCCCTGGTGTCATGGTACATGTCACGGTGTCACCTTCTTTTGTCTAAAATCTTTTGATTCTGTTTTGCAGGCTTTGTTGTACAGGCCCTCAGGTGGCTTTAGCCCTCTGCACACAGATCCAACATTTGCAAGAAAGGCAGGGTTAGTGCATCAAACAATTGCAGAACTGAATCTGTCTTTCTCCTATAAGCAAAATACATTTGGGTTTCATACAATCTTGTTTATAGCTTGAGTAATCCTTTTGTGACCATGTACATTCTCTTGTTAGGCAGCAACTCCAATTTCTAAACCCAAAAATAAGATATTAATCCTTTCCCTTAATTCATAATGATATGGATGTCTTTTTTGTTTTTTTGTAAACAATCATAGCAAACTACATCGATGATTTGTCACATGTAGCTTTGCGATGCTCATGCCCCTTTCTAACTTTATTACTACCTTTAACTTTGTCAAGATTTTCTCGCCCTATCCTGCATGGGTTGTGCACGCTTGGTTTTGCAGTCAGAGCTATCGTTAGATGTATATGCGGAGGAGACCCAGACATGGTCAGACGCATATCAGGTCGATTCCTTCACCATGTGTATCCTGGGGAAACACTAAAAACAGAAATGTGGGTTGAAGGTTTGAGGTACTGTTTCATGTTATTCAAATGTTCTGTTTTCACCCTGGACTTCGTTCTATGACTTACATAGGAGTTTGAATTGTGCAGTGTTATGTATCAAGTGAAGGTGAAAGAACATAGCAAGACAGTCCTATCTGGTGTTGTGAGTCTTAATCGTCCGGCTTCATCTTTATAAAATTTCATGCTGCATACTACCAAATAAAGGTCCAATTTGTTCGTGTGGACCTCAGTCATAAAAGAATGTGCAAAAATGTTATGCTTCGTGTTTTAAAATAAAAGGGGGACTCCCTCGGATGAGTAAAAGAATGCTGCATGCTGCTAAATAAAGGTCCAACCTGCTCATGAGGACCTCATTTGTAAAATAGTTTGTTAAAATCCCAGTAAGTTTCTACTCTCACACTTGACACTAGAATCAGCTTCTTTTGCCATTGATACTTGCATAAACTTCGAAAGATTGAATCAGAAACTCCAAACTGAATTTCGAAAGAGCATCACTGCATTAGCCTCCTTTTTAATAAAAAATAAAATCTTTCAAGGCCTTTCTCTGGACTGTATTTAGTTGCTCCTTGTACTCTGGTTCAACAAATCTAAGAATTGACAAATTCCCATACAGTCTAAGTAATATGCCAAGTACCTCTAATGACAAGTGTTGGAATTGATCTAGAAGAAAGCCGAATCAGTTTTTGAGAATTTTATAGAGAACAGAATACTTCCCGCACATTTCTTGCTAATTTCATTGATCAATCAAATGTTTATAGTACATGATAGAATCTCATTTCAAATTGTCAAAGTGCCAGTAAATTTCATTTCTACTCTCACCCTGGTCACTAGAATCAGTTAAGCTTCTCGCTAATTCAATTGACAGAATATATGAAACACTTAAAACATGTGACATACATATTACCGGTATCTAATGTAAAACGCAGAAGCTTAACCATTCTTTGAACTGTGTAAAATAAAGCAAACAAAACACTCTGCATTTGTGTTCTGATGGTTAATGCTTAAGATCTAACAGGTACAAGAACCAGCACAACAGATAACTGATCCAGTCCAGATGAAATGAAATGATAAATATTGGTGCACCTAGGCACATCTAGCTGTCAACTCAACCCTAATCATGCATGCATGCCAGGGGCGGAACCAAGGAGTGGCTGACCTAGCTAAAGCCCCAGCTAAACTGAAAATTTTATTAAGGGTGGAACCTAGGAGGGGCTAACCTAGACTGAAACCCCGACTAAACTGAAAATTTTAGTAAGAAATTTTTGTAAAGCCATGATGTTTAGTTAAAATTTTATAGAAATTTTACTTTTAGTCCAGATTAGGCTCAAAAGATTAGCGATAATTCATTTTAGCCCCGGGTTCCGCCACTGCATGCATCTAGTCTACTATTAAATATATTTTACGTAAACCATATTCCGATACCTGCCACTGTCAACACAACAGGGGGAGGGATATTTACAAAAATATGTATGTGTATACTTGAAGTTACAAAAATATGTTTACCAATGCAAAGTTTTGTTTTGTGATTTAAATTCTTTTATTGTTTAAGTACAATATTCTTAAGTTAGATCAACATAATCTTTTTCATTCTAAATATGGAGGCTTTATATTTTAACTATCTAGATATACCTTTCATATTTTGCAGGGTTGTAGCTATAATTAAAGGCACCTAATTAAAGTTTAACTAATTACCCATAATGTTTGAACAAGTTTTAGCAAGGAACAAAGATAAAGCAACTTAAATTTCTTAAAAACCATTGAGCTAATAAGTTTAAATGGGTATTTTTAGCAATGTATAGGCAGTTTATATCAATTTACTAACAATAACCCCTGCATGAGTTCTGTATAAATGCCATAGCCTTCACCTTAAGGTTCTTCATATCATTGCAGATTCAAAATACATATGCGTAGGGAGTATATGAGGACTCACTGATTAGTGTTTTCCTTGTATAAATACCCTAGCAGCAACTATATTCTTGGAAAACATTCATAAATATATTAATCTGGAGACGATGGCTTTTCGATCTGCCACTTTCTTTGTAATATTTAACATTGCGTTCTCAACCTTAACGCGTGCACATGATGTTAAGCCATTATTCGACATGGCTTCAGCACAGAGTCATTTACCCTCAAATCCAAATGGTGGCAGCTGTAATGCAGATCCCATAGGTATAACAGCCTGCGGAGTTTTGATGTCTGGTAATTTTTCGCCTCTTCCAATTCGTAGTTGCTGTAAAGCATTGAGCCCCGTTTCAACAAAAGAAGCAGAAGTTTGCCTTAGCAATGCCGCTGAGAATGAGGCAGCGAAAATTGGCAATGTCGATGTCTCAGCTGTTGTGCACACAACCTTAACAGTATGCAACAAAACATGACCAATTAAAAATTACTAGCATTGATTTTGGAGATAAAAACTTGTTTTTCAACAATCCAATTTGTAAAGTTGGCTGAAAAGTCCTATTTAGAAGTTTTCAGTTAGCTGATTTCTCCCATTGTAAAAGTTGATTCTGCAATTGTGTTGTTTTTATGTAAGGTGCTATATTGTTTTTCCGCCATTCATGTCTTTGAATGAAAAAAGTTTATTAGACATCATAAAATCAAAATTAAAATGAACTATTATTTACAAATATATCATTTGCAGGACTTATATGATCTATCTACGGAGAACCACAAATCATATATGTAGGCCATTCGATAGAATGCTTACGTTAATTAGCTACATAAATATGTGAACATGATTTGATGAATTTAGAGAAGAAAATGAAGATAACAAGAACAGGTGAAAGAATGGTCATGGTGAATATAAAGATAACTGTTACTTAACTCAGATGTTTGTTCTCTCCTGATAAACATGATTTTCAACAATGTATTGAGCATCAAGATTATTACAGAGCAAGTCAATAGGAGTAAGAACGAACACTTGTAAATCTTCCGGTAATTCATGTAGCCAAATAATCTCACTAGGTATGCAACTGTTACTCATGCTTCTGTATTCAGCCTCACAAGAACTCTTTGAAGTAGTTTTCCAAGAAACCATAGAACCACCAAGACAAATTGCACAACTAAAAGATACAAATTTCCCGATCAGAGTCACAATATGTCATTAAAGAAAGATCAGCTTGAGGAAAATAGAATAAACTTCAATATTGATGGAACCTTTAACATAATGTAACACATTCAGAGCATCATTGCAATGACTTAGAGCAGGGGCCTGAAGAAACTGACAAAGATGTTGTACAGTGAAGAAATATCGGTTCTAGTCATATTTAGGTATAAAAGCTTGCCAATAATCCTTTTACACACTTCAGGGCCCATTAGGAAAAGTCCAGCTTTGGTACTTAAATGCAGATTTCTAGGCAAAAGAAAAGAAGTTTCTCTGCAGTTTTCGGAATTATGATCCCTCAGTAAATCAAATGTATATATTTCTTTGATTAAGAAGTTTGCCAGAAGAATTTCTGAAAACCTCATTGTCATAGAAATACTTGAAGGGCCTCAAATCCTTCATAGTAAAAGCCTCATGAAGAAAATCTTTGACATTGTGAATAGAAGGTAAAGAATTTCTAGCAACTAATAAATCATCTACACAAGTCACAATTGCTGTAGAAACACCATTATCTTCATATTTTGTAAACGGAAAGGATCTTTATAAACATGATAAAACCAAGACCAAGTAAAAAGAAAGTTCAGCATTCCATTTTTTGGCAGCTCGCCTAAGACCATTAAACTTTTTCTTAATTTGCCAGACAAGGCCTGGTGAAACATGTAGATCAGGTGGTGGAGTCGTGTATAATTCTTCCTCGCTATAAAACCACGAAGGAATGTATATTTATGCCCAACTGAAACAGTCCCCACTGCTTTTTTAGCTACTAAAGCAATCAACACCCTTACAGTAGTAAAATTAGCAATTGCGCTAAAAGTATGCTTATAATCTTTGCCCTTGATCAGCTTATCTCCTCTAGCCACTGGTCTAGCCTAGTAGCCTTAAATATTTCCAAAGTCCCATCAGAATTGAATTTTGATTTATAAACCCATTTACAACCAAGTACTTTCTTATTAGAAGGTAATACAGTAGAATCACATGTAAATATTTTGGATTACAATCTGCATTGTTATGAACTACATACATTTTTTTCCCAGTTTTAAACATTGAGGTTTTATCCATAAAGTTTGCTGAGCCTGAGGATGGTAGTACCCCCAGCCCCCAGGTTAAAAACATGTCTAATACACATACAGATTATTTATGTCAAATAAGGAGGGTGAACTTTAAATTTACAAGTATGTCATTTAGAATTTGTACTAAAAATGATATTATCTCACGCAACTCTACAGAGGTCATCCTCGGAGCCAGTTTTCTCTTATCTATACTATTTAGGCATATATTTCTTGAATGTGCATATTTAAAGTTTAAACTGTTTGTCCATAATGTTTCAATAAATTTTAGGAATAGAGGATTAGCAACTTAAACATCCTAAAAACCATATGGCTAATTAGTGTAAGTAGTTATATTTAGAAATTTACAACGGATTCTCCAACTAACGATCAGACAATATTAGAAAGATATGTTGATATAACAAAACTTTATTTGTATTTACTAACAATAGCCTGCATGATTTGTGTATAAATACCGCACCTTTTCACCTAAAGATTCATCATATTTTTTGCAGATTCATAATATATGTGCATAGCTAGCCAGGGAGATTATAAGGACTGACCGAGTTCCTTATACCCTAGCTAGCAGCATAAATATTATTAGTCTGAGACCATGGCTTCTCGATCTATCGTTTTCTTGCTAATATTTAACATTGTGTTCGTAACCACAACGAATGCAAATGATTTAAGGCATTTTCTAGGCATGGCTCCAGCACCAAGTCATTTTAACTTAAATCTGAATTGTAGCAGCTGCAATGTAGACCCTGTAGGCATTGCAGCCTGCGGAGTTCTGGTATCTGGTAATTTTGCGCCTACTCCGATTCGTCTTTGCTGTAAAGCATTGAGCGACATTTCAACAGAGGAAGCAGAAGCTTGCCTTTGCCATGCCGTTGAGATTGAGGAAGTGAAAATTGGGAATGTCAATGTCTCAGCTGTTGTGCACACAGCCTTGACTGTGTGCAGCAAAATAATATGATCAATGCACTTTGTAAACTGTACTAAGACAAGGCCTATTTAAAAGATGCATTTGGAATTTTTAATATTTTAATTCGAAGTGCGATAGGATTTCGCTTTAAATATTTAGCCACATGAATATGATGCTAGAGAGCATATATATATATATATATCACTTTCCTTTCTTTCATCGTCAGATAATCTGTCATACAGAATCTATAAACGGTCATGGAAATCTTAGTTGCTTTACAATTTGTTGTTTTGCAATTGTCTCGTTTAGATCAATTTAATATAGTTGTAACTTTTGAAAAACATAGATATTCATGATAATTTTAAGGAGCATCTATAGAATTTTGAACTTTTATTATATGTTAATGATAAGCTCGACTTTAAAAATTGGCGATTAATTGGTTGATTAATTGTTAGACTAAAAGACTGTTACAATTAAGCAAAATCCGTCAAGAATCGGTTAAGTTGACGAGTAATCAATTAAAATGGTCAAAAATCGGTTGAATTTTAAAAATTTTATCTTTTAAGGTAAAGTAAACTAAGCTCTTATTTTAAAATTTCTCTTAGTTTCAATTTTAAACTTATTTTAGATCATTAAATTAGAAAAAATTGAGTATAATGTAAAGGTGAAATTGTCAACTAATTTTGTAAGATTCAGTCTATCTAATTTGATATTCATTAAATTAAGAAAAATTGAGTATAATGTAAAGGTGAAATTGTCAACTAATTTTGTAAGATTCACGCTATCTAATTTGATATTTTCTTATAAATTACTTTTTGTTAAACCGCTTTTGACATTAGTAGAAAGGCAAACATAATATTATATTTTTCAACACTCCCCTCCAAATTATACGATTGAACAACGACTATTACTAATATATCAATACCAAATACCAATATTTATATTTATATTTAATTTTTAAGGTGTTAGAGAAACGTCCTGAGCAGATCTTATATTATTTAAGACTTCATTAAATAATGATAATTATCAATATAGTCATACCAATACAAATATTTAAATTAAACAAATGGGTGAGGGAAGACTCGAAACTGAGACATTTCCTAAATCAAGTTTCGAGTTCTGATATCATGTTAAGTAATCATTCGCGCAATTTTATGATATCACGTTGTTTTGATATATTTTGCTGAATTTATGATATTTTTGTATTTCTTACTTAAGTCTAGTTAAATTAGTAAAGATTATATGAAATTTTACTATCAATTATGGCAAACTCTACTACAATTTATAATTCGCAACACATTTTAAATATTCATGAATTATTATTAATTTGTTAAAATATAGATTAAATACGTGTTTAAAATATATTACCTCCATCTCTTCGACTTGTATACATATTTTTTTCAATATTCGGTACATATTTTAAGATTAATATAATGTATGCTTTCGTAATATATTTTTAATTTTTTTTAAAAAAAATTATATTTTAAAATTATATTTTTATTTAAAAAAATAAAATAACATGCAAATATGCTAGGTATATTATAAATAAATGTTAAAATGCGTGCGGAATCTATACAATTCATAGATACGGAGTAGGTGAATTGGTTTCGATTTTGAATATTTTAGCAGGAGTAATAAGATTCCCGTGTCGTTGACAAAGACATATGGGGGGTTTATCTTCGACCTCGAAATTGTCGAAAATTCCCGTCGTTCAAGAATCCTGATAAAAAAAAGATTTATAAAGGACAGTAAGTATGGGCCCAAACTCACATCATTTTTTAATCATATCCAACCGTAAACCCAAACCCAACTCGTAATTTGACCGGCTCATATAAATTACCAGTAAACCAAGCTCATCATTCACGCAAACATTATAAGCACAGCTTCGTGCTGGTGATTCTTTAAGCTCTGATTCCAATGGACAAAAGTAGCAGCTCTCTGATCAACCCTGAGCTCGTAGTTAATCACAAATTCCCTGAGGTTCTGCTTTTCTTAAACACCCCCAATTCATTTTTTTTATATCTATTACAATCTGTTTTATCAATATGAGGTGATGTTAGAAATCCATAAATTTTGTATTTTTAACCTATTAGTACTTCACTCTATCACACCTTTTATCACCTGTGTTTTCTATATGCATCTTTACTTTTCGGTGCAGCAGGTAAGGTCTGCGTACATTTTACGATCCTGCTGCTTCTATGTGAGATAATTAGTTTGATTTTATTTAATTTTTTACTTGACAAAGACTATATGCAGTAAATATCTCTGCATTCCTGCTAGTTTTTTAGATTATTGTCATTCCTTTGCTCCATCGAAAACGAGTCTTGGTTGCTTTTGGATGGTTTAGTTATGAAATTCTAATCTTTAAATCGTGGCTGATTTGGTATTGTTTAATTGATCAATAAGTTTATTTTAGAGATTTTTTGTTAGTTAGTTGCTTTACGAAATTTTACAATTCGCTTGTCATGGTCTTATACTAGGATTTGATGGTCATGTATCGAACTTTTTTCTGCAATAGTGTACATGGATTTTTGACTGGTTTTTTCGTTCACTGTTATTTTATCTACAAAAAAAAGGGACTAAGGTTTCTGGTAATAGGTTTTCAAATTCCTTACTCAGAAAATAAATAGGCTTTTAACTTCAATGCCTTTGTCATCCATTTTTGTTTTCCTTCATTAACTTGCAAAGAATGGATAATGTTTGTTTTTCGGAGAAATGAGTTCCTCACTTGTTTAATTAAATAGTTACATATTGGCATTATATAGTTCTAACATTTTTCTTTTTTTGGTTGCATGTATGTGATGAATTGCAGAGGACATTCACTTATCATGAGAGGTAAAGCCATGGAGCAGCCTGTATGAGTTTGTGTCTATATATGTGTGTGTTAATAAAGTATATCTTCTAAAACTTGCATTAAATGAATTTTTGTAGTCTCACTTCTTTGCATAGCTCAGTATTTCCAAGCTTTTTAAACAATCTCTCTTTCAATAGAAATGCCTTGTACTAATAATTCTTTCTTTGGATAGAGATGCAACTCTGTATGCATTAGGTGTTGGAGCATGTGCGAGAAATGCTTTAGATGACAAAGAGCTTAAATATGTTTACCATGAAGATGGCCAGAAATTCATCAAGGTAGTATAAACTTGTTGCTCTTAGCAGCACTTGCTGTTGGATATGTAATTAGATCTCAATGGAGCAATCTAGCTATGTCTTTTTATAAGTAATTGGCTATGTATCTGCCTAAAAGTATGCAATCTTAGTATGTGGGTATGATAGTACGCAGTGCAAGTAGTCTTGTGTAGTCCATAAATTAGTGCAGCTCCGAAATCATTTTATCCATTTAAAGTCATTCATGATGATATCTAGCGAGATCTCCAAGTTTTACAAGGTTTGTATCAACTTGTAGGTCTTGCCAACTTTTGCAGCTATATACCCTCTTGGAGTGGATGTTGCCAAAATACCTGGGTTGTCGTAAGTATATATATTCTATTCTATATTCAGTCTTATCTTCATCGTTATTTTCCTTGAGTGAGCATGAAAACTAAAAAAGTCTCTCTACTTTTTTTTATCAGTTTTGATCCGCGTCTGTTATTGCACGGACAACAGTTCATAGAAATCTACAAACCATTGCCAAGTCATGGTTGTGTAAGTCTCTTAACCACCAGTCCCAATTTTGTGATTCCAATGTATATGCAGGACCTCTTTGTTAAATTAGTGGTGTGCCTATTTTAAATTTATTTTCGTGTATACGAAAGTGATAACACTCTGTTAGAAGATTTTACTATTTTATTTGAAATTATTATCCACCAGTATTACCCATTTAATCTTTACAAATTTTTAATTTTGTTATTGATGCAGATTCGTAATAAGACAAGTGTTGTAGGATTGCATGATAAAGGTTTGTTCATTAACAAATTTTATTAGTATTAAAATTTCTTATTGTAGGAAAAGTTGAATAGAACAAAAGTAAAATTTCAGAATATTAATAAACATATTATTGTAAACAATTTTTGTAAGTTCTTTTGTCACGATATTCTTACTACGTACATGGACAATCAATTTATTATAATGTGTTACCAGATGTTACTAAGAAATTAATACGCTTATGTTCTCATCGTGGCATGCCTTCCGATTTTTAGGTAAAGCAGCTGTTATTGAAATTGAAGTGACAAGTTATGGAGAGTCATCTGACGAGCCTATCTGCTTGAATCGGTAAGTTTCTAAGCAAGTGACTGATGTTATATGATTTATGTGCAGTTTACTCAGTATATACTTGAATGTACAGGTTAACTTTATTTTTAAGGGGTGCTGGGGGCTTCTCAAAATCATCACACCCATTTTCTTACTCGAACTATCCCACCAATCAAAGCTTAGCTTTCAAGCATCCAAAAAGTCAGCCTTTTGCAGTTTATGAAGAATGTACACAGCCCTCCCAGGTTTGCCAAAAATATTTACTTTTAATTTTATGGGGGGTTGTTGTTAAACTTGCCTTATTTACTCGGTTGAAAGTACTCTTAACATATGGAGTTGATGAAACGGACGGGGGATACTATGAGCTTAAATTGCTTCATATTTCATGTCATTCAAATGGGGCAATATTGGACTGCCTAAAATGATGCTAAAATAAACCTCCTTTAATTAATCCGAAAGGATCTTAACATTGAAATTTCCAAAATGAGTCAAGGGGTAGCCCCCTTTACTTAATATGTTGGTGGCACAATAAAGCTACCGACCATCACCTTTGGGTATCTTCATGACTTTAGCTACACATTTATAGAGTCAAAGATGTTGCCAGTCTTTGTGATGTTGTCTTACGTAATCAAGAGGAAAAAAGACGAAAAATAAAAAAGAATAAAAGAGAGGGTAGAATCTGATCTTTTAGTGACTTCTACTTGGTATAGATTTAGATGGGACTACCAGATTGTTTCAAGTTGTTAAGTTAGCTGATTTACATTTGTCTTCATTTACATCTTCCAGTTTCTTCCTAATGATGAAATCACTCGCACCTAGTGAGTGTAGCAAATATATACTCGTTTTTGTCTGCTGACAACAAATTTCTAAATCATGAAATGATGACCTTGGTAGGAAGGTGGAGGTGGCAACAGATACTAGCTTATGAGAAAATTGAGTGAATGGATGATATGGTTTGGTTACAATGAGTTTAGATTAGGAAGAGTGATAGACTAAAACCAACCTCAGCAGGACTAACCGAAAAATTGTGCAATTAGGGGTAGTATGCATAGAGAAAAATTGTTGATAGAGTCAGCATTCCAAAGTATATGTTCAGTTCTAAACCTAATGCTCAAATTTATACTTAATTGGGGTTAAGTTTTAATTTTAGTGTAAATTATGAATAAAAAATATATACCTGAAGTTCAGTTGGGGTGAGTGCCCTGTGCCCCTTCTAACGTTGTAGCTATGCGCCTATGCCCCTGGTGCTACGGTGCCGGTTTGCTTTCTTCCCTCTAATAAAGGTAGCGGAGGTCCACATTTGTCATATCAGGCTTTTCTTACATAATATGTATGGAGTCAAGAACTTTCCGGAAGCAAAAAAGTACTACATAATGTTGAGTTGCTTTCCGGAAGAAAGTGGGGACAAAAGCCCGGGATAATGGCAACAATTCGTTGGCCGACTCCGTCTTGTTTGAGAGTTGAACTCGATAAATTCCAAATTGTCAACAGCTCACACAAAATTGTAATTTATTAATGCTTAAAACTAACATAAAATGTGTTTGCATTCCATTTGATTTTCTTTAACAATCCTAGAATCATGTGATGGTGTTCTGCAGGCGTTGCTATACAGGCTGTCCGGTGACTATAACCCTTTGCATTCTGATCCAGAATTTGCAGGGAAGGCAGGGTTAGTGCATTAACCAATTATACAGCTTCATATAGTCTTGCCACAGCTCAACCAATCCTTTTATGAATTTGTTCATCCTCTGATAGGCAGAAACATTAACAATCTTAACCCCTTTGGTCTTCTATAATTATATAGATGCCTTTTTGGTCTTCTATAATTGATCATCGCAAATTGTATTGGTAGATTTCCACTTTCATACTTTGTCATGCCCCTTTCAACTTGTTTACTATTTTTATTTTTTACTTTGTCAAGATTTTCTCGCCCTATACTGCACGGGCTGTGCACTCTTGGATTTGCAGTCAGAGCTATTATTAGATGTATATGTAGAGGAGACCCTGACATGATCAAAAGCATATCAGGTCGACTACTTCTGCATGTGTACCCTGGAGAAACACTTATAACAGAAATGTGGCTGGAAGGCTTAAGGTACTATCTCACATTAGATTCTGATCTGTTTCATCTTTAGGATTTATACGAGGACTTACATGGAGATTTTGATTGTGCAGTGTTATGTATCAAGTAAAGGTGAAAGAACGGAGTAAGACGGTCCTATCTGGTGTCGTGACTCTCAATCGTCTGGCTTCGTCTTTATGAAATGTTATGCCTCATATTACGAAATAAAAGGTCCCATCAGGCCGTGAAGACCTCTGCTGTCTAGCTTCATTTGTCCAAGAAAGGCTATGCTCCATACTTAGAAATTAAAAGTTTTTGTTTTTTTATTAATTTTTTTACTTTCAAAAAAATTCTTAAACAGTTTTTCAATTACTAGTGCAGTTCAGTTGTATTCTATTAAAATTTGGCGAGGTCGCCTATAGTTTGGGTCGAGCTGGTGAAATGCTCGACCTACAGTTTGTTATAATGATATAATGTTTTAGAGTCAACCCTGTTTCTGAGCTCTGTGTGGTGGATGATTGATGAAGCAATCTTTGATTAGTTACAATTCTCAAGTTTTTGGATTCAATCTTATTTGATTCTAGTAAAAACCAGTGCATCGAAGTTAATTTCAACACAACAATTGCACTGCAGGGAAGTGCTGGCAGACTCTTTAGCCTGATCATAACAGGATCTATATGAAATAAGCGTCGAATTCAACTTGAAACTATATAATTCTGCTGCTGGAAGATTAAAAATACAACTGTCAGGCATCCACGAAGACCTCCACTTCAGCTGTCTTCAAACCAGCAGCACTCTTTAGATCAGCAGCTATCTCAACTTCAGAACTGTTCTCCTTAGTTGTTATCTGCACTTCAGAATCCTCCAAATTAGCAGTCTTGCTACTGGCAACTGCACTTAATTCACGATAATTTTCATGGTTCAGAGATTGCAGCCAAAGGCCGACAACTCTCTCTTTATGTTCAGCGGAAGCAATATGAAAATATATGTGCTTGATCTTGAACTCCTCAGCTTCCTTCTCGTAATCTTTCATTGACAATTCTCCATGAATCTCTTTCCACTTCCTGTTATACGACGTGAAGAAGCACTCGTCCAAATATAATCCAACTTCAGGAGCCGTAGGTACAGTAATATTAACATCCCTACAATCAATCACAATGAAGGTCAAAAAAACAGATGCTGCATCCAAACCACAAATATTGGAAACTATTTACAGAAGAACTCACTTTCTAAGAGCAATTTCAATCAATGATTCAGGAACAATATTCCTCATCACCAAAACCGCAAAACCAATCAACTTGCGAATCTGATGAAGCATAAAACTCTGTCCCACAACCTCACATTTAACAAACTCAATACCATCAACAATAACAGTCTCATTAGCACTAAACGAAACAATAAAACGCTGAGAAGACGGATCCTCAGCTTTTATCCTGGTAGTAAAATTATGAAAATTATGCGTTCCTTCATAACACTTCAAAATCCTATTAAACCTCTCTTTCGCTTCCCCACCATAACAAAACCTCTTCACATCACATCCCCCCTCAACCAATTCCGACATTGCATTGTCATTGCCATTCCTTCCTTTACTCAAAATGCCCGAACAAACTGGCACATCACACCTCACATCCCCCTCAACCAATTCCGACATTGCATTGTCATTGCCATTCCTTCCTTTACTCAAAATGCCTGAACAAACCGCCACATCACACCTCACATCCCCCTCAACCAATTCCGACATTGCATTGTCATCTCCATTCCTTACTTTACTCAACGCACTTCCATTATTCGATAAAATGCCTGAATGAAATGCCACATCAAGCCTACCATCAAGCGCAAAGGTAGGAAGCAAATAAACATATCTCCGCCTATCACAAAACCTCTGAGCACTAAACGATGGAGTGACACGCTTATACCCAAACACGCGAAACTGCGAACACAAATGCTGGTGAAGCCTGTCAACTAAACCAGGCGGATCAACATAAAAACTCCCGGACACAACTTGACAAACAGCACTAACGCCTTTATCAGTACGAGCAGACCGAGACCAATTGAAACGTTTAGGATGGTCCTTGTCTTGTTGAGGTATAGCGCCGGAAAGATAAAGGGCTTGTTCGAGATCAGCTTCGATTGTTTTGGCTCCTATGTTTTTTTGCATTCCTTGGTAACCCACGCCGCAGTAGGCGAAGAATAGGGCGATTTTGCGGCGCTTGTATTTGGGTTGGGATGGTTTGAGTTTTTTTGAAGATGGTTCTTCTGGAAATGAGTCGGCTGGGGTTTCCATTTCAGTAGCCACGAGAGATTCACTCTCTGCCCTAAAATCAGAGCAGAGCAGTATTTCAAGATTAATTATTTAAACGTGATAGTTTAATTAAGATGAAGATAAATTATATAATTCCGCCCCCTTCATTGATCGGGACGTTTTATTTCTTTTTCAACAGGCTTCGTAGTATTTTAAATTTTAAGGTTTATAGGTGATCACGGTTCGGGTTAAACCGCATAATCCGCATAAATCAATCCGATTTTGAACCGATTCAAACCGAAATCGAAATGTGATTCGCGGTTTTGGTTTAACTATCTTTAAAATCCGCGGATTGTGGGTTGGTTTAGGTTTGACCTTAATCCGACCCATTTCCAATCCGAACCGCATATATATATAATGATTATATAACATAAAATAATTATATCTTATAAATCACGAACTAAATCTTATCAAATATTCACTCATCAAATTCCCATACATATCAATTGATTTTGTCTTACTTTATTTTAAAAATAAAGTTGAAGATCTTTGTATTACTTTTTGCATCCAACATTTCTCCAGTGCAATTAAATTGATCTTCATTATTAAATGTTAGTCATTTGCGGTGAATATGAGTGATTTACTTTGTTAAGAAAGATAAATTTTTTATTCATTCTATGCAATTAAAGAAAAAAAAATTAAATAGGAGAAGTATAATTTTATTTCTCGATTTTACTAATCAATCTACGTTACGAACCGCCAAAATCTGCTAATCCGAACCGACTAAACTGAACCGAATGGTTTGGTTTTGTTGGGTTATGGGTTACGGGTTGGTTTGAAATTTTTAAGAACCGTTATTGTACGGTTTGGTTCCGGTTTGATATCTAAACCGAACCAAACCGGACCACGATCACCCCTAATTTATATCAATATATTTATTTTTGTTTCTGAAATATTAAAAATAGTACTCCCTGTCCATTTCAATTCTTATCATTTTCTATTTTGGGATGTCTCATCCAATTCTTTATATTTCAAAACTTTTTTAAAATAGTAAAGTTTTAATAATTTAAAAATTTTAATGAACCCACTTCTTCCAACTAACTTTCACTATTTTTATAATCAATTACTTAAATATTAATAGGTCACACCACCTTACCCACTTTTCTAACACTTTTTTATACTTTACTCTTATTTTTTGGTCTCCGTGTCCAATCCAAATGATAACAAATTATTTGAACGGAGGGAGTATCATTTTATTTTTGGACGGACCAATGTATACTTATTTTTTTTCCGATTGAAAGACAGAAAAGAAACATTTTTAGGACATCAAATATAAAAAAATGATTTCCAACCACATGGACTAATAAGTATAGGCCCCCGGTCCCTGACAACTGTATGCCAGGGACTTCTTATACAACATAAGGTTTCTTAACCGTTTGATCACGAATTCAACGCTTAGGATTAAAACAATTTTTTTACAGGTACCGCGGAATGAAACCGCACTATGTAAAAACTCTTCCTGCATACTGCGGTACTATGTATCAGTACGTGTACGTGTCTTCCATCTAGACACTGACTAGGTTTGAAACAATACTTATAAACTATTATATTATTTCTATAAATAGATAAGTAATTATTCATACTCCTATGAATTAATAAAAAGTCATATATTATTTTTATATTTTGTTATTTATAAAATAATCTTATATATTGTTTTAAAAAAATAAAATGATAAAATATAACAAAAAATTTTAAAACTATTTAATACTATTGATATGGTTGATGAAGCTACACCAAATTCAATAATAGAAATCACCTCAGCACTTAAATAGATCTAAGTTTTGTAATTAAATTTTAAAATTTATATTTAAAAATAAATAAACAAATAAATTTAAGTATATCTAACAATCAAAATCTTTAATATTTATAAATATTTTGTTAAATCTTAAAATTTATCATAAATAAATTTCTATAAATAAATAAATTTTTTGTTATATTTTATCATTTTATTTTCTTTAAAAGAATATATAAGATTATTACAAATAACAAAAATATAATAATGATAGATGATTTTTTATTAATTTATAGTAGTTGAAATAATTATTATTTTATTTTAAAAATAATATAATAAGTATGAATATTATTTCAAATCTTGCCCTGATGAAAGACACCTACATGTACTGCGGAATGATACCGCAGTATGCATGGAGAGTTTCTACATACTGCGGAATAATACCGCAGTACCTATATAAAATTTCTTTTAATCCTGAACGTTGAATTCTTGATCAAACGGCTAGAAAACCTTTTGTTGTACAAGCAGTCCCTGGCATACGGTTGCCAGGGACCGGGCGCCATATATATTTTGGCAGCTTCACAACTATTTTTTTTCTTTTTCTTACGTTTTCTTGTTACTCCGGATGTTAAGAATTAACTAAGACCGAAAGACCACACGATAAATAGTCACAAAGAATACACGATGAAAACAAACTTATAATGCGAAAATGAAGTGAATAAGAAAGTAAGCGTGTGCAATTTATAGAGCATGTTAAATTTGCAATTGCAGGATTGTGGTTAAGATTCGAGGGAGGAGTACTATATGTAAATGAATTGAAATTCCTGCGACAAAAGTTACACGAAATTATTGTACGGAATATTTATGTTTTGATGCGAGCCAACTTTAATCTCCCACGATAGTAAATATTAAAATTAATTTGTTAGTGTATTATAATATACTAGCTTAAACCCCGTGCACACAGATTTTCTTTATATTGTATTTTTTAATATATATTGAATTAAAAAGTTAAATATCTTTTATTATTATAATAATATTATTATTTTATTTTATTAAAATATGATTGCTCATGTTATTTTTGGAAAAAAAGGTGGTTAGTCGGAAAAATGAAAAAGATCA
>PHNY01204963.1:330-13737 GCA_003724115.2 Anethum foeniculum | reverse complement strand
TTAAACAAGTACACACTGTTAGTCAAGCTTGCACAACAAGAAAAGTTTTCACAGTTCAAGAAATAAAATTGAAACACATTCACCCCCCCTCTGTGTTACTTTGATTCACTCATTAACTAACCGTATGTATTTTCCTTGACAGATAATATTTTTTTTATATAATGTGTTATTTGTATTTGTTGTTAAAACATCGCCGGTGTTTAATTATCGAGAAAGAAAACTAAAGGAGTTTGTAATTGAAAACAAACGAAGATGATTATGAAATATGTTTATATATTCTTATTTTCTACCATATGCCAATCTCATCTCATAACCGTGCAGAAATTTATAAATTTAATTTATTAATTTTTTTTTCTTAAATAGTGATGGAACTGCTTGCATAAAATCTAAATCAATTAAGTGATCTAAGGTTATAAATTTTTTATAAAATTTTACTTTTTATTACTTGTGAGCATATAATAAAAAAAAACCTTTATATATATATTAAGGACGCTGTTAAAGTCATAACTCTGCGTGGCTGTGTCCCTTTTATATATTCCTTTTTTTTGAAAAAAAAGAGAATCAATTCAATAATGAAAAGTCATACGGCATCTACAAACACAATCGAAAATGAACAAACGCATAAATATATCGCCGTTAAATCCTTCCATCTTGGACAGGCAACTAAGCGATTCTTGAAAAAGATAAGAATATATACGTGTACTTGTTGTGACCCAACTGTTTTGAGCAATCGATCGTAGATGCGACACCATAACAACCTTTATCACTAAATCGAAACATACCTTTATCACTGAACCAAAACCTTGAAAAACCCTCCGTCCGTCCCAATATATATGTCTTTTTTGACAAAAAAATTTGTCCCAAATTACTTATCCCTCTCTTCTTTCAATACAAATTTAATGATAACTTTTCAAAATTTGTTATTTCCCAATATTTGACTTTCTAAAACAATTCTATATTCTAATTTTTCAATATTTGACTTTCTAAAACTACACTATATTCTCACTTTTCGATGCATTAAATGAGAATATTTAGTTAAAGTGCTATCAATCCAATCATTGCGTTTTTTTTCCAAAAGTGACATGTATATTGGGACGGAGGGAGTATTCTATTTTCTTTGCCTACACTCACTTTATATATTAAATATTGATTGACCCACCAATTCACCCACTTTTCTTATTTTTTATCATTAATGCACATTTTTTTCTTACATTCACTATTTACTTCCCCCTACACTCACTTTATCATTAATGCACATTTTTTCTTACATTCACTATTTACTTCCCCCGACACTCATTTTATACATTAAATATTTTGACCCACCACTTTACCCATTTTTCTTACTTTTTATCATTAAATCACATTTTTTCTTAACTTCTTAATCCAAGCATATACCGAGAGAGTTCCTAGAGAAAGTACAGCACTATATCAATGGAGCAACCCTATATCTCAAAAACATTCTCAAAACTATTTTTAAATATATGCTTGTTTTTATTTTTGAGATGAGTCCATAATCATATACTCAATTTAGGAACAGTTTTGGTGACTTTGCATTTCTCATATCAATATGTAAAATTTTGGTACTTATCACTATTACTGGAACTAAAATGAACAACCTCCATTTTTATCATTTTCTATATAAATAATTCATTAAGTTGTTTCTATTTTGTATAACAATATCAACTTTATTTTTTATATAAATCTAATAATTTAAAAAATAGCATCTCTTGCAAAGTCAAGGAGTTAACCTTTTTGGGGGTGAGATAATTTTTGGTGCTTGATAATTATATTTTGTAGGTAAAAAATTTTAAAATTTATTAAATGATTCATATTTCCAGACTTACATTTTAAATGGAATCATTTATGTTTCATTTTTATTGTATATATTTTTTACATATTTACTAAAAAAAATTGAGAACTAATTATATATTTATACATATTTTATATTTAATTATACAAATTTTTTAAAATAATACTTCATTTTTACATCTTACATTCTGTTCCAAAGCAATTAAGTTTGGCGCTTGCTCTCGCTTGCTCTCAGTGCCCTCTTTTTATATTGAATAATTTTATTAAAAATTTCGGTCCACGACCAATATTCAAAATTTATAACCCTGATAATTAATTTTCAGAAATTTGTAATATTATATGTGGGTATCAATTTCTATAATGTGATATTTTTGATGAAACATATATTTTCATATACTTTATATGTATGTAAAATGTTTTTTTGATATTAATTTATGCTATATTTCTTGTTAAATAACTTTTAAACTCCTCATATTTATTAGTGGCGTTTTGATCTTCGTAATTTTGAAGATATTCATTCAAAAAAAAAATAATATTATCGAATTTACAAATAATTTTTTGACGTAAAAATTTAAGATACATAATTTTAGTATATACTCTATAATAAAAAAAATATTATATATATATTACGGTGTATAAAATAAATTTTAATTATTTTAAAGTTGAAAAAGTATAAACTTAAACGCTTAGATATTTTTAGAGGATATAACTTTAAAGGTTATACTGTATATTTATAATATATTTGGGATAAAATATTAAAATTATATGCAAGCAAAAACCTTAAGTGTTTTTAATTGAACTAGCTTATTGCCCGTGCAATGCACGGGTTGTACGAAATATTGTAATATTTTAAAAAAGTTGAATAATACATTATGAGTAGATATTAAATATGTTATTAATAAAATTTTGAAGTTATAAATAATAAATTTAAATATTTTAGTAGAGATAATCGAACCTAAAAATATTTTGTCGGGTTTCGTTTGATTTATTTCGATTCTATCTTGAGTTCTTAAATCATATTTTGACAATTTTACAACCCACACGAAACTCACGAAATATTCTTCAATTCAGTGATAATTTAAAAAGTATTATTTACATAAAATTTTCGAGAAATTGAAGAGAAAAAACAGTTACGAATTTTTATTTTATGTATTCTATTCAATTTAAGATTCATAATCTATTCAATTTAGGATACTTACTAACTAATTAATTAAATTTAGAAGACCTACTTAGTTTTGGTTCAAATTATAAAAATAGAATATTTCCTTATTTTAATCTAACAGCTACCATCTATTTAATTCAAGATCTGGTTCATATTACATTGGTTGTACATGACCAAATATTTGGATAAGATCCCTGCATATTATATTATAAGGATATAATTTGTTTTTTTTGCCAACAATATTTTAAAATTTACTTTATTATAATAAGAATTTAATTTAACAAAGTATATTAAATAATAAGTAAAGATAGTTTTTTACGGAAAAGTAAAGATCAATTTCAAGATTTTTAAGATTCTATCTAAAACCTCCAATAATGTTGCCACGCCTCGAGGTCAGTTTTGTAGTGAGAAATGATAGTATCACGATTTGAACAAATAGGAGTAAAAAGAAGTGATACAATCAGTCGTGGCTAGTACTCAAGTAGCTTAGGTTGTTGCCCAACTTTAAACTGTACAATCGTACTCGTGCCTTTTGCTAATGTTCTTTCCTACCCGGTCTTTAGCAAACTCCCTTTCATTTCTTTCCCCAACTAATTTGCAGCTTAATGAGTTTTTAGGTCAACTTTATGACGAGGATGTTTTTCACCTTCATGTCATCTCTTTATTACTCACTCCCTCCCAACAGGAATGTATACGTTGGAGGTTTGTAATTTCATAATTTTTTTCTGAATAAAAATTTAAATATTAAATTATTATTCAAAAAAAAAATTTTTAAAAAAAAATGAAATTATACTTTAAATAAATTTTAAAAAACGTGACAAAAAATAACGTATAAAATTTGAGTAGTATCTAAATTAATTCTAATATATGAAACCGCCATCTTTATTACTGTGTACTACATGGTCAAATTATTTGAATTATTTTGCCTATCACCGCCAGCACCTACTACTGCTAGGTAGAAAATAATGCCCTTCTTTCCTGTTTCAAAAAAAAAAAAATGCCCTTCTTTCCTAGCGTTTTACTAATAGAGAAAGGACAAATTTGTATGGATATATCGAAGGACATTAATATTCCTAAACAACATCTTAGTGTTTTGTTTTCATAATTAGCTTTTTGTGTTTTGTTTGTTGACATAAAACTGTTATTTCGAAATTGTTTCAAGCAAATGCGCATTCCCCCCCTTTTTGGACAGAATAATCGATTGATTGCGCGAGTACGCATCCAGTCAGCATTATATTTATTTTCTAAAAATAGTGTTCCATTTTAAACATTGAACACAGTATTTTTAAGTATGCAGCCCCATATTTCTATTGTTTATTGCTCTTTATATTCTGGAAAAAGAAGTTCAATGAGATATTTCTATTATGAAAACGAGAAATACATCACCAAAAATTAGTAAAAGAACAGTGCAGCTGCACCAACACAAGAGATTCTTGTGTGTGAGAGAGAGAACAATTAAGTAAAACTTGCAGTAGCAAAAATTATCAGATAGAAAAACTGAGATTATTTAACATTAGTGTAATTTAGAGGAGATCGGAAGTCTATACAATGTACCATAAAGTGGGGTGTGTATGGTGGACAATGAGATGACAGCTACAACACAAAATAACTGGTCAGTCGGCAGAAATGTCAGTTTTCATGCTGCAAGGTAGCTATCACCACAATTATATACTTCCTCCGTCCACTAAGTAGTATACGTTGGGGCCTGAGTAGTATATGTTGAGGGACGGGGGCTCAGCACGCACTTTAACCCTCATTTATAACATAGTTGCATAAATAATTTATAATTTTTTTTTTTCTAAATAAAAGTTTAACACTTGAAGTTTAATTCAGAAAAAGAAAATTTTAAAAATAAATTACGGAAACATACTTTATATTCATCTTAAAATACGTGTCGAACATTGAAAAAATTATATATACAATTCAGAGGGACAGGGAGTACTAACATTTGAACTCTATTTCCCATTCACTGGTCTTTTTGTAAAGTACATGGTTTTTTTATAAGTCTTATAACTATCAATTGCTGGGAACCTGCTAAGTTGTGACCTAAAACTGGTACTAATTTTATGAACCGCTAGTTAGGGTAATTCATCTTAAGCAATGAAATCCAAAGAGTAAACCCCGTTTGGGTAAATAAATTATTGCTTATAAGTAAAAAAAAATTTCTAAATTTCGTATTTTTAAAATTTCTTTCAAATATAAATATTTATTATAAGAATTGAAAATCAAATCTTATTTTACTTATAAAAATTAAGTTACTTATTTTCTGAAAAAGTACGTATACACGTACTTTTTCTGAAAATAAGTTACTTATAAGATTTATCAAACGGGGCCAGGGGATGTAAGTAAGATATATAGAGTAATTTTAGAAACATTGAGGAATTGGCCGGGGATAAGTATATAAACTAAGAAAACCATAAAAACCATCAAAAATAATTTTTTACTTGTACTTTTCTAAGTGTTCGAACTGTTTTATATATATATATATATATATATATATATATATATATATATTATTACTACTACTACTATTTATATTAGGGTATTTTCAAGATTTTAGCTTATATTAGTTTTCTATATAAGTTGACATATGTATTATAAACTTCAAGTTTTATAATAAAATTTACGTGTATGTTACATCTCTAAAATTATCTTGGTATCAGAGTTAGGTTTCGAGTGATATGAGTATCAAATTTAGGGATAATCGTATAACTTTAGTCAAATCATTAGAGAGATAGAGTTACGTTACAACAATAAAAATTTCTTGAGAATTCGCAGAAATTTTCTGCCCAGATCATCTAACTTGTTTTTGCGATTTCTAGAGTTTCAACCGTTGGATCATCCTGAAATTTTAACTGTGTCTTTTTTGCATGAGTATCTAAATTTTGAACAGTGGATATCGTATTTGGAGCTCCAGAAATCGAATTTTGATGGTTCAAATAGGTTGCTCTAAGTTCATTCTTTACATCATTGTTGATCTTTTAATTTGGGTGTTTTTGATTGATTAGCTTTTGTAGTACTCGATCACCAATAAGTCTTCTTTTGTCAACCGGTACTTCAAGTATGTTTTCTTCTCTATGGATTCTAGATTCAGGTGCATTTCATCACATGTCTCCGCATTGGTCGTCTTTCATTTTCTGATCATTCATCTTTATTCATCATGACTGCTGATGGCACTTCTATGCCGTTGCAAGGTGTTGGTTCTGTTGTTACTCCAACTTTGTCTCTCTTTGATGTTTAATCTGTTACGGATCTTAAGTTAAATATTGGCACTTCTATGCCGTTGCAAGGTGCAAGGTTTTTTTCTTCTGCAACTTGTTGTGTTATGGATCCGAGATCTCAAAAGGTAATTGGGAAATGTCGTACATAAAAAGGTATGCTTTGAATGAACTCAACATATTTGTCTTCTGACTTCTACCTATGACATACTCGTTTAGGTCATGTTTCTCATTCTCGTTTATATATTTTAGTTTCACCTGGAGCCTTGGGACAACTGAAAGCTCATGATAATTCTGACTGTAGCGGTTGTATATTAGCAAAATTTACTACTTTACCTTTTCATAAAAGTGTTACATATTCTTTTGCACCGTTTAATATTGTGCATTTGGATGTGTGAGGACATGCTCCTATGCCTACAGAGGAGGATCTAGATATTATGTTTCGTTTATTGATGATTTCACTAATTATACGTGGATTTATCTTATGAAACGTAGGTTTGATTTTTTGGATATTTATAAAAAATTTAGAGCTCATATAAAAACTCAACATAAAGCTGTCATTAAATGTTTTTGTTGTGACTTGGGAGGAGAATACAGTTCTAACACTTTTTATCTATTACTTGCTTCTGATGGGACTATACGTCAAATCTTATGTACTGACACTTCTCAACAAAATGGTGTTGCTAAATGAAAACATCATCATCTTGTTGAAACAACTTGCTCATTTTTGTTGTTGGCGGATATTCCTAGTGCATTTTGGGGTGAGCACTTCTTACTACTCTTTATGTGATTAACCGAATTCCAACTGCTCAAAATTCTAGTTTGTCTCCTTTTGAAAAATTATATGACGAAGTGCCTGATTATGTTTCGTTGTGTGTCTTTGGCTGAACCTGCTTTGTTCTCAAACCTCAGGTTGATGTATAATAAATTATCTACTAAATCTGTTTTGTGTTTGTTTTTGGGCTACGCTGTTACCCAAAAAAGATATCATTTTTTTGACCCGGTTAGTGGAAAATTGTATGTTTCTTGGCATGTTTACTTTTTAAATCATATTCCGTTTTTCTCTGTTCCTGCTAGTTCGCATCATAACATGCAGATCTCATTCATATTGATTTTTTTTGACACAGACATTGAGGATGCTTCAACCACAAATTTTAATACTTCAGTTCCTGAGACATCTACATCTCAAACTCCCACATCTCCACCGGTTTCTACAACCAGTCAGTCGTTACCATAGATTTTAGATTCTCATCCGACTCAATTGTCTACTGAAATTTTGACTCCTCCACCAGTTTGACAGTTTGTCTGAGCCTACATCATATAGAGAGGCTATTCATGATCCTCTGTGGCAGAATGCTATGGCTGAGGAACTTACTACTTTACATCAAACTCATACATGGGATCCGGTCTCTTTGCCACCAGAAAAATATGCAATTACTTGTTGTTGGGTATATAAATCTAAGACAAACTCTAATGGATCTGTGGAGTGTTATAAGGCTTGACTTGTTGCTAAAGGTTACTCTCAGGAGTATGGCTTGGACTATGAAGAGACTTTTGCACCTGTTGCAAAGATGACGAATGTTCGTACTTTGATTGTAGTGGCTTCTATTTCTAAATGGAAAATATTTCAGATGTATGTTAAAAATGCATTCTTGTATGCTGATCTTCACGAGAAAGTTTATATGACATCTTCTCCCAGTCTTTCGCATCAACCAGGGTATGTTTGTAGACTTCGTATATAGTCTTCGTCAATCATCTCGTTGTTGGTTTGAGAAGTTTTCTACTGTACTTTATTCACTTGGTTTTTGTCCTAGTAATCATGGTTCTGCTTTATTTGTATGATATATGAGCGTTGGTCATATCCTATTATCTTTATATGTTGATGATATGATTATTATTGGCGATGATTGTGATGGTATTGAGTCATTGAAACGTGATTTGGCTCGTTGTTTTGCTATGAAAGATTTGGTTTTGCTTCGTTACTTTTTAGAAATTGAGGTTGCTAGCTCACCAAGGGTATCTTTTGTGTCAATTTAAGTACATTGCTGATTTCCTTGACCGTGCACGTCTTGCAAATAACAAGACTGTGAAAACTCCATTAAAGATGAATGCTAGATATTCTCCATCTGATGGTCTTCCCTTAGCAGATCCTAGTTTATATCGCACGATTGTTAGTAGTCTTGTTTATCTCACTGTTACTCGTCCAGATATTGCACATGTTCATGTAGTTAGTCAATTTTTCACTTTTCCTACTACAGTACATTTGGTTGTAGTTCTTCGCACTACTACATATTTAAACTTGCATAAGCTTGTTTTTGAACTTGCATAGCGCTTTCAAGTGCTATGTAAGCCAGTGCTATGCAAGTTCATTACACTTGCATAGCACTTTTTTAAGTGCTCTCCAAGTGCAATACTTAGATAACACTTCTACAAATGTTATGCAAGTAAACGTCACCCAAGTGCATATACTACTTAGAGAGCACTTCTAAAAACGTTATTCAAGCCTTTTTACTTGAAAACAACATCAATTGCATAGCTTTTTATAAACGCTATGCGAGCTTCAATTTTTTTAAAAAAAATAAATTTATTCTATTTTAATCATTTTTGCCAGTTTTTGACCTCTCATTTTCCTTAAAAATATAAATTCATAAAAACAATACATTTGAAAATGCTAATTCAAATCCCAACAAAAACTAGACTATTAACTTAAAATACTTTTGTATAATAAAATTCTAAATATCAACAACTTACATGTGAGTATATAGAAATCAAATCTTCCTCATCTATTCGTACAAAACATAATAAACCTACAGTATAGCAACTAATCTATTTCGTTAACAATTTGCCCCTGAGAAATGGATTGGCCTAATATTATTTTGAAAGTGAACCTGCTTGATTTCAAGTAGCTCGAGTTGGTCATCCGACTCAGCAACTTCATCCACATCCATTTCCGTGTGTTTCTTTTTCTTGTTCTTCTCTACTGAGAGTTGTCTTTGGCAATATGAGACAAACCGTAACCTGCATCCAAGCAAATTACTGGGTAAACATCATATAGACGAGATATATAGTGATAGCAGTAGATTCGCTCACCTATCTGAAATATCCTGCCAAAACAGCAATATGAGGACGCGCTGGTTCCGGAAAGTAGAACAGTAAATCCATAAGCTGCAATTGTATCAAATTAATTTAAGATTGAACATGCATATGTCATAGAAATAACAAATTCTAGACATTTATAAAGTGTAGTAATGAGAACAATCGATGCATACCCCTTAGTCCTCCAGCAAAGAACATAACATCCATGGCACTGTGAATACCTCGCAGGCAATGAAAGAATATCTAAGATTGAGAAAAGAATGAGAAAGCTAGTACATATTACTTTAAACTAATTATAACAGAATTCACAGAAACGTAATAAAGTAAATGGCCTATAAATTTAAAATCACAATTCTATACTTCAAGCTACTTTTGCTCTAAGCATCCTCCTCTGGAGGCTCATCAACAATATAGTGAAGTAGTTGTCCCACTAAATCTCTTTCTCACAAACTAAAACAAAAGTACTTACAAGTTTAAATATAACTATATTTGTATAGAATCCACAAGTGAAGAAAAACTCTTGGCCAAACTAAAAGGTATTCTAACATATCAATTATTATATACATCAATTTGAACTAAATCTTTAGGACCACTAATATAATTTGGTTCTTTTGCAACTATACACATAAAAATATGACCTGGAAAAAAAATAAATATAAAAGTATACATACACCTGTAATAGTAGTAAAAATGTCAGTAGTGTTGTTTTTAATTTTAAAGGTAGGGGACAAATGTTAAAATATATTATAATTATTAAAACTACTTGAACTGCTAAATGATTCTAACTAGTTGATTTGGTTACGAAATCTAGTATGTACTTTAGATCAGATTAATAATTCTTTATCCTGTAACTGTCAATAACTTTGAATAGGAATGTTTTCTAACACATTGAACTAAAAAAACAAGCAGAAAGTAGATAACCAAGTACAATAGTAAACTAGGCACTGAACTAACCTGGACTGCATTCTCTTTTAAATTTTTTTGATTAAAAAGAACTCAACCTTTATATAATTTTATAAATATAGAGTCGGTGGAAATGGACTTGATAAAATTATTCTGTGCACAATTCCGCGTACAAAGGAGGAGAACACTATCAAACAATATATTGAACTGGATTTCATCATCGTTAGACAAAAAGACTGAACAGTGCACCTTTCAAGTAGTTTGTTTTGGAAGATGTAAAATAGAAATAGATATTCAATCAGTCTATACACTTGCATTCAAGGATTATGAAATTAAGAAATAATAGATCAAAGAGCACACAACTTTGGCAATTTAAAATTATCTAATGTACATACCCTGAGCGGGTGGTCACCACCAACAATTCGAATGGAGGACATGCTTGGATCATCAAGAAGTTCCCAACCTTTCAGTGCTAGTAGTGGTAAGAAGGCCTGATTTCACATTAACTTCTCTAAGATTTCTGATTTCAAGATCTCCGTGCATAATGCACCTGCTAACAAATGGCTTCTACTTTTAAGGTAAATCAAATATCTTTACAATGAATCAAACCTATCATAAAGCAGGGCACCTAAACACTATAGTTATCTAGGAAACTGTCAATAAAATATAAAACAAAAACAACTTATAATGTCTTTTTCGAATACAAGAACAATATTAGAATTTTCAAATAGCCCAATTTTCCCTTTTTCTTCACCTTGTTACTTCCTTTCTATTAGATTACAATAAACACAGTCTGGATATAAAATCAAATAAAGCAGATACACAATTTTTAGTGCTAGTAATGGTAAAAATCAAAAATTGTTTTCCTGGCCTCTTCCCTTTCCCCAAATACTATGAGCTGCCCATATGTACATAGTAATTATAAAATGTATATAAGAAAACATAACTATACATACACGCAAATGCACACAGTGACATACTGGGAGTTTTGCATATCTTATTTTTTTTAAAAAAAAATGAGTAATTGTATATCAGAATAAGTATATATAATCAACATTTATTTACCAAAGTATAATTGATATATTAGCATAGTTATTAAAATACAAGAAATCTGAGTTGTATACAAATGTTACTTACCTTAATTTGTGTTCAGGGGAATCGTACTTGCTATACCTAGCAAGTGAAGAACAACCCAAATAAGAAAAACCTAGAATTCGAAACCAAGAAGAACCCAATTAAAATCCCATAAATCAAATACTTATAAATCGATTTGATGTCAGAGACGTTGAAAGCGCTAGATGAGAAGCTCGGTTTGTTAAATTAGTATGCCCAATTTATTTGATTAGAGTCAGAAAAACTCCATTTTCTCCATAAAGACCCAAACAACTAGACATCTCAGAGAAAGCCCAGAAAATCGAGAAATTTTCTAAAAGTGCTCACCAAAATTTGCTAATCGATGTATTTGTTCTAGGAATTAGATCGATGAATTTGTTCGACGAAGGTTCAATGTATTGTGATGAACGAAAGAAAGATAGAGAAGAGATGTACGGGGATAACAAGTTAATTAAAAATATTATCTTTCGCTGGCTCACTCGATTTCGAGATTATGTTTCTTGTGCGACAAACTCTAATTGCTCATTGCTGCAGCATCGTGATTTTGAGAAGGAATGTTAGAATATATATTATGATTATTATTATTATTATTATTATTATTATTATTATTAGTATTAGGGGTATTTTCAGAATTTTAGCTTATATTAGTTTTCAAACATATATTATAAACTTCAAATTAACTATAATGGAGTTTATATTTGTATTATATCTCTAAAATTATCAGGAACACAATTTTTTTAAATATATAATTTTCTATCTAATGTTGGTGGTCTTTTATGTAAAATATAATAAAATTACATAATATATATTATATGCTAAAAACTTAAAATTTCGAAACATATATGTTTATCCTAACATTCAACTTAGAGCAATCGAATGTTAAATTTATTGGACCAAATTTTCGGCCTTCATTTATTTACAAATAAATGGTTATACTTATTCAAATTTTATTAAATTAACAAATTAGTGCACACAAATACATAAAAACACATATATATAGGAAATGATTTTTTTGTAACAATAAAATAATTATTTTTTTACAAATAATTATTCTTAATCATCTGGTAGTTTATCTCTTTTTATAGCGTAATATTTTCTTAACTTGTAATACACTTTACTACTCCTTTTACTTCTACTTTATATTATCACAGTTAAATACCACATATTATATGATATAGTGCACTATAAATATAATGCACTCTTTCGTTGACGAATATCAATTTATACGACATGTTATATTGCACTTTAATATAATATACTAAATATTATTTTGATCTTCTACTACTTCTTAGTATTTCAATATGACATGAAAAGTGTTTATTTATACATTATATATTATCGATATAGATACATTAAGGGTCGTTTGGTTCGAGCAATTCTGAAATCAGGTATGGGTTTCATTTATTCCAACCTCATACCTGCTGTTTGGTTGAGAAAAAAATAATTTCATACACATTCCTCAAACCCCCAAGATATTGGTTTTTCATACCCATTGGAGGAGCTGGGTATGAGGGAAAGGTATGAGGAATGAATTTTATTTTACTATTTTTAATTCTTTTTAGGCGATTTCATGCAAAATATAATACATATATAAATCAATGAATCAAAAAATATATTAAATTAATAATTAAATTAATATTTCAAAATAATTAAAATTAATAATGTAAAAATATTTTAAATTAAATATATTCATTTCAGCACTCAACCAAACACATAATATCAGAATTGATACCTCAACCCCATATCACCTTAACCCGATTCCTGATTCCAACCTCATACCACTATTTGAACAAAACGACCCCTTTAAGTGCTCAATACAATTTATCAATACATGCAGTTAGGGGCGTACTTGATTCGATTTGATGCTGTTGAAAAGTAAAATGCAAATCGAACTAGAACTTACGATTTTGTAAGATTTTCATTCCCGATCAAATCGTTACAAGAAAAGACAGCCAACCTAACCGCGTAATTGCGATTTTTGATGTTCAACCACTAAAGTAGTTGCAAAAAGATAATTATTTAAATGCTTACTTTCTGAACTTACAAAAATGAATACAAGGGGCCTGTTTGGCAAACAGGCCACTTATCAACTTATCGACTTATTTT
>PHNY01204959.1:1270-11968 GCA_003724115.2 Anethum foeniculum | reverse complement strand
TTATCCTGTCTTCAACTTCAGGATTCCTGTGCTTCATAGGTTTAATATTATTTGCCTGTTTCCTATCCTAGTTGAGTTATATTACCTCTATTACATATTACGTTACATTATGCTTTACACCGGCTGATGTATAAAAAAAGGCACAGAGATTTTACTCAGTGGATTCACATTGGGCAGGTGATCCCTCATCACGATGATCTACTTCTGGATATACTTTTTACCTTGGTTCAGCTACAGTCCGGTGGTGTACTAAGAAGCAAGAGTATGTATGGTTAACGAGACTGCTCAATAATATTTCTTATACTAAATTAAAATGGAAGCAATTGAGCTATATTATGAGAATATGAGTTTGATTTGTCTAGTTTCAAGTCCAGTATTTCACGCAAGGACTAAGCATATAGAATTGCATTATCATTTAATACGGGAGAAAGTGTTGCAAGAGGAGATTGACCTCATCAAAGTTAACACAAATGAATAACTTGTTGATATATTCACGAAGGCCTTATTAAAGGTGAAATTTTAGTTTATTATAGCATAATTTGATTTGGTTTCCAAAGTTAGCACAAAGGAGGAGTGTTAAAATTTTGTGTAAGCTTCACGATGGTTCTAGAATCGTTGAGAAGTCAATTATGCATGCATTCATTGGTTCATGCATTGTCTTGTAGTTTCTGCATTTAATATTATAGATGAAATTTGAATAGGCTCATACATCTAATATCATCTAGAATATTCTTTTGCTACTATAAAATGTACTCTGCAGATTTATATCAAATCATATTTCAGAAATCAGAATATATTCACAAATAATTCAATGTTCTCTCTTGTGTTAAACACCGGTTTTTGTGTACACTTTTTTTCCTAGTTTTTAAACATATAGTTAGTGGTTTCAGCTAAAGATAAGAGAGTGTTTTGTAATTCTCTCAACTTCTTTTACATTTATTTTAAATTTTTTTTCCAGGAAGTACTTCTATTTTTATTATTTCTAAAAATTATAGGTAATGTTTGGAAAAAGCCCATCGAAAGAAAGGCCTAAGCTGATTTGAACATGTCATGCCCAACATCGGCCCATAATAATAACCTAGGTCTAATATATCTTTGAAACAGAAAGTTTACTAAACTTTCTATTTTGCCTTGTTGGGACAAGATCATTTTCAAAGCCCCACCAGACCCACACTCCTGATATCCGATATTGAGGTTGGAAAGATAAAATTGTTTTTAAAGAAAAGTAGAAAATTTTATTTTGAAATCCGATTAATCTTAAAAGTTAACAAAAAAAATCGTCTAATTTAGTTGTCACATAGAATAATTGCGGATACAGGCCGAGTCTGTGCGACAGTGCTAAAACAGCCACATAAAAACATGTTGAAGCAAAAATACGAAGAAAATGATAAATAATAACCATGGTGCTCCGCTTGATCTCGGCACAAATAGATCGACTACAGTTTGATCAGTTACCTGCCTACCTGGTATACAAAAAAAAAAAAAAAAATATTTTTGTTATTTTCTTTTTCGTCATATAAAATTGACAAGACACCATCGAGGAGGTTTCTTTTCTTCTTTTTTTTCTTTCTGTTTTAGCTCTTTCTATTATCTTCGATGAATAGTTGACAAATGCTATGTTAGTAACCCAAATAAGCACATTGTCGGATTGGATAAGTAGCCAGTGAAGATCACTATAATGCATTCATGGTAGCTCCATGGCTGCAAGCTTGATGACCCTGACGGCATATAAAATCAGGTTTATCGAGATTAGATTATAGTAGTATAAAACTTGAGACCATTACTTTAAGAAAAAAAGAATTTAAGAATATGTTTATTTATCAATAATATTACAAATTATATTATGATATTTAGAGCTCTGAAGAAGTATTAGATATATATCAATATTATATTTACATGTAAATATACACCCTGTGTAGAAGTAGATCGCTAGCAGTTCCTCTAAACCCATTTTTGAGCAAGTTGATTATCAGATTATAGTATTAAAAGTTATTGAAGTTCCTACTATTCAAAATCTAGGACTCTTGGACTTGGCCGAATATATTTTCCCTCTTTGGAAGTTAGCTTTTCGGCAAAAAATAATTTTTTGAATTAAGCTAGAGTTTTAACCAAATGAAACCTCTAATACCAGTGTTTGATAGTTAAGTTTTTTAAATAGTTGTTTCGCTTAAAAACTAATTTTGAAAAAAGCTACTTGGAGGAGTTTTTTCAAGTTATGTATACAAAAAACTAATTGAAAAAATTACTTGTCAAACAGTTTTGTTCAAAACAATCAGCTAGCCAAAACAGCTTACACTTGGCTTACACAATTAGCTAGTCAAAACAGCTAATTCAAACGCTAATTGCCAAATAGGCCATTATCTTAGCCACATGTTAAAATTATAAGAGCTATATCTGACGGGATACCCAGTAACAAAATTTTAGGTGGTAAATTTTAAAAATTTTCTAGCAATCTCTTTATATAAACTAATTTGTTGAATCTCTTCAAAAATGTAAAAAAATTGTATATACATAAATAGCTAGTTTGATTGGAGCATATCGTCTTCCTGAGTTTAATTAATTTTATATAATTATTATTTTATATTATTTTAATCAATCATTTTAACTAATATCATCATTATAGATGCTCTGATTATCTTCAACTCATTAAGATATTAAACTTTTGGAACATGAGCTCAATTCGATGATATATTTTTAATATCGTTCACTCGTTAACTTTCCATCCCTGCAAAATAAATATGAACATTCCGGATAACTTAATAACTTTAATTAAAGTCGAAGTCTATATATACGTAATGCTTAATTTAAATATGAAATGTTGGAAGAGAAGTCGAAGAGAACAATTATCCGGTTATATTGTACAAGATTTATTTGAGTCACAACCGAGAACAATTATCCGGTTGTATCGTACAAGATTTATTTGAGTCACAATTAGCTAGATCAAGTCGGGCGGGCAAGTTGTTTTTATCTACAGAAGACAAGTTGCTAGCTAGCGAGCAATTTTTATAGATACGAATTATGTTTGAATCTTATACGATTAAGTTGGTAGGTGTTACTTTCGTTGACCTTTAACCAATTTGGCTGCGCCGAGTTGATATTGTATATAGTGTATGTATGTAGGCATATAAGATGAAGCATTAGTTTTAGAGAGGGAGGCGATTAGGAGCCCACTTAATTGAAGAGAAGGAAGCAGATGGTCCAGGTATAGGCATGTTGTTGTCTCCTCGTAATATTAGAGAACAATTGCATGGGCTAACGTGAGCGTCATGTTAGTTGTTACCATGGACGACCCGACCCTCTCATTTTGCATACATTATATATGGTCCCTGTTCATGGCTCAGGCCTAGCTTACCATCTCTATGTAAGTATGTGCAAGCTTAATTTGTTTATTACAAAACCAAGAATTGAATTGGTAGGGACTTGTAAAACTAAGTCTTCCACATGCACCATTGACCCTTCTTCTACTACAAACCACGTGCCTCCCCTCCCCCTTCTTATTCTGTTCAGCTTAATCTTAACATTAACACTATTTCTTTGTACTTGTTGTTTTAACTCTGTGTCTATGTTAGTGTGCTTTGGTTAGACCAGAAAACATTAGTAAAACTAGCTAGCTTGGTTTGGAAACTTGAAATATCTCATGTGCCCGTCTCAACTCCCCCAAAACTTATATATAAGAGGCCATTTAGCTTTGAGCTGAAAAATAAGTACTTATTTCTCGCGGAAAAAAAGTATTTTAGTAACTTATTTGAAATAAATTTTCAAATATTTTTATTCGCAACTCTACACCACAATAAAAGAGTCCATCAAATTTAGTTAGAAATAAGATCATTTGGTCGTAAATAATGTCAAAACCGATAAATGAGTTTTCGTTCGATTATAAGGGTCATTTCTGACCAGCGGCCAACCGATACAAATGGTCGGTTATAGCTTGCCGGTTGTCACTTCTTGACTCCACCTTGAATGTGGCATCCACGTGGTCATTGACACGTCATGTTATAACCTACCATCAGTTGATCGGATATGAGTTGTTCCGATATGTCCGTTTTATTAGAATACTAATATGTATTTTATAGTTTATAATGTAAATTTTGTGTTGGTCGGAAGAAAGGATATGTTCACATTAATCAGTACAAAAATATAACATCTTTGGCAGTACTTGTGAGAGTAACAGTTCTGATAGCATCAGTATCTAGTCCCACCTGACCCTTTCACGATAAATCAAAAGAAACCTATCAAACGATGTTTACAGCAATTAGAGACCTAGTGTATGCCATGTTTATTAGAACGGTGACATTAAAATGACAGCAGGGCCATCTTTTTCATTCGCATTCATATACACTATCCACTAAATCCAATTATCACTCCAGAATTTAATGAATTTTGTCTTGCTTATTCAATCATTGATCAACTCAATATGTTGATCTTATGTTACCTTAATGATTCGATGTGATTCTAGCGTATGATTAGAGCTATTGAGTTGTCCCATCTTCGTATATTAAAATTTGAATTAATCTCAACCCCATAATGCAATATGTTTCAGATTTTGTATATACTTGTAAGGATGCGACCTTTAATTCAAAAACATTTTGAAAAATAGTTATCATACCCACTTTAATGCAGTCTAACTGATTTGTTGGCGCAAGTATAACTGATACGAATTTATACAAAAATATCAGCCTAAAATCAGATATTAGGGTTTATCAAAACTTGGAAAAAATTGACAAAAGATTTATGGCAGAAGTCAATACTGGAAAAACTTAACATCCGTTAGCATATTTACTCATTGTAGTTTTATATTTTGAAGAGCCAGTTGATTTTGCAAATAAATAATATATAAAATGGTCCCGGACATTACATTAATGCATGGAAACAACAAATTCAGCATTTTTGTCTCTTTCAGGTGACTAAATAGAGATGTTCAAGAAACAAAGGGAAAAGTATTGTAGACAATGTTCCGGCATTATGTGTTGTCCCTCAAAAATCTTGAAGAAAATCTCATATAAAGTAGTAGTAAGAAAATACTAGTTTGGCCATAAAAGTAGGGGAAAGGCCTCCAAATCAGGGCGTCAAGAGTCACCTCTTCACCAACCTATATGATTCCGAGTAAGAAAAAAATTTACTTTTTGTAGGTGACATTTGATTTCGGGAATACCTAACATATGACCAACAGACCAAGAATCTTGGTTCAGTGGTGGCAACTCTTCTATTTCGTACGAGGGATGGAGCTAGGGATCAAAGATATCGACTTTTTTTCCTAACAATAAAATATTATTAAAATTTGTTGTGCCTCCATCGTGGATTTGCTCTTATGAACTTTAAAATTGTATTTATTAGGTCACAAACGAGCTTAAACTTCACAACTGTATAATATTATTCATTTTATGCAGAATTTGCATGGTTTCTTCTTTAACATATTTCAAACAATCTGAGGAATGAAGTTAATTAGTTGCTTATATTAAATTATATTCAATTAATAGTATTATTATTTTTCCAACATTCGATCCACATTATGGAAGAGTATGAGATTTTGTTAGGATCTTCCACACCTTTAGATTTTAGAGCGATTAGTCATTTAAAATGATATCAGAGCCCTGTTTAGGGAAGAATTCATCTTCATTTGTTTAATTTAAATATTTGGTATTTGTATTAGTATATTGGTATTGATATTTGTTATATTTGTTGTTGTCAATTGTAGTGAAACGTACTGTATGAATAAAATAAGTGTTGAAGAGTATAAGATTTGTTATCCTATTTTAACCTTTTTCTGATACTTTAAAATTTTAGAGCTATCGGTTATTTAACACTCACAATGTCCTCTAGAAAATGATTTTATTGCACATACCTTTCTATCATTTTTACGTACTAATGTTGACTACATTGGATTAGTTCCTTAATAAAATGTGTTTAGCTAGGATGCATAAACAATATTTTAGGGTTCTAATTTCTGCAACTACATAGCCTGCTGAGCCTGTGCGGTCAACTAGATAAATCAGGTGGCTAACATTAGTGGTATAACTGGTACCACAAATATTTTAAATTTAACCACGTAAAGTGAAAAACAAGTATATGCACTTTCGGATCCCTATGTCTAAAGATTGTGCTTACACACACACACAGTCCATTATAATTAGTAGTAAAAAAGAAGATTAAGCTAAGTGTTGCTGGCTGCAGTTGATGTTCTGCTGTGAACATAATCTATTTAAACACCAAAATCTCTCAAGTTCAAAAGTAAATTAAAGTTTTGACGTATGGTTTCCCAGTGTACCATCAGTCTGTACACAACTTATGCACCTAATCGGCGCATTAAGAAAACACTAATTATATATATTTTAATAAAGCTGTAAATACCAGCTAGCCCATTGGTATACGATGCGGCTGGCTGACTTAGCATAAGGTTGACTTCAGGTGAAAAAGATATCCCAGCAAATTGCATCATTAAACAAAGAATGTGAAAGTAACTTTGTGAGCGTATAAGTATAATGTAAGGGTAGCTATACGCAGATTGTGGCCGACATGAAGCGGAGATGGGACACGGGAGGTTGGGAACATATGGACCATGGACACAGTCTCTGGGTCCAGTTTTGCATGGGCTAAGTGATCAGCTCTTCACCCCCATGGTATGTTCTACACCTTCACGATTTCCTGTCGGCAATTGCCTTGCTATCCCTAACCTTTCCTCTCTTAATTTTTTGATTTTGCTTTCTTAATTTTTGTTTTCTCTTTCCAATTTGTTTTACTCAATTTTTGTTTTCTCTTTCCAATTTGTTTTACTCGTTATCCTCATTCTTGTATTATTTATTGTGCGTTTATTTGAATGATCTTAATACGTGAAATTGTTTTTACTCTAGTTCAAAATACTTCTTCACTTTTGACGTTTTCGATTAAATTGATCAAATTTTAAAAGTATATTAAGTATTATTCTTTTACATTTATAAAGAACTTAAAGTCTATTTTAAAGAGAATTATTCATACTTTTTATTAATACAATTTTTGATGTTTTGAATTATATATTCAATGTAAATTTCAGTCAGAATTTGGTCAATTTGATCATTAAAAGTTAAATAAGAATTACTATTTTAAAACGAAGCAAATGTATATTAAATTTTATGCATTAATATAGTATTTTTGACAAAGAAAAAAATAAAGAAAAAACAGAAATGTAAAAATAGAAAAGAACGTGCAAGGCAGTAGAAAGATCTGTAACAAGGGAGACAAGCATTAAAATCATGATGGAATAGGAATCAGAACAAGGGAATAGAAACTACTGTAGAATGATTTGGACAACGCGGTCCGATTTAGTAGTAGAAAGAGTGTTCTCCAATATTTGTGTTGGTCAAGCGCGTGTGATGTTAGTTGAGCAAGATTAATGTATTTCATAGTTTAATCATGTCACTAACAAGCAATACTAAAATGGGTCTAACATATTTATCCGAGATTAATCGTTTACACTCGATGCTGAGTTGGCATAATTCTGCTATATATACCCATCTTTGCCAACACATTTCCTCACAACAAAATCAAATATCTCTCTCTCTCTCTACACTTTTCTCCTTCTACCCAACACTTGAAATCTCTCTCTCTCTCTGCAATATTTGTGTGGTTCATATATTATACCATATAATTTTACAGAAAAATACATTCCACCACAAAAAATGAAGATGCTAGCAAAGAAAGCCATGTGTAACTCTCACGGACAAGATTCTTCATATTTCCTAGGATGGCAAGAGTACGAGAAGAATCCTTATGACGAATCCCGAAATCCCAATGGAATCATCCAAATGGGTCTTGCGGAGAATCAGCTCTCATTTGATCTTCTTGAGTCGTGGCTCAAAAACAACCCAGACGCAGCTAGCTTCAAGAGAGACGGAGACTCCATTTTCAGAGAACTTGCTTTATTTCAAGATTACCACGGTCTTCCCGCTTTCAAAAATGTAAGCATTTCAATTTAGTATTTTAGTACCAACAACTGGGTTCGAAATTCAACTACAATACTGAACATTTAGTATTCTAAGTACTAATTGTTTTTTTAACCTTTAATTTGTTACAGGCATTAGTTGATTTCATGTCCGAAATTAGAGGAAACAAAGTTACTTTTAATCCCAACAATCTAGTTCTTACTGCTGGTGCAACCTCGGCTAACGAGACACTCATGTTCTGCTTGGCCGAACCAGGCGATGCGTTCCTGCTTCCCACCCCCTACTATCCTGGGTATGCACGACTGCCCTTGCCTTTAATTTTTATTTGCAAATTGCGATTACCATATGGAAACATGTTTCTTAAGCATCAAGCAAGTTGCTAATTAATTTTTTAATATTATGCAGATTTGATAGAGATCTCAAGTGGAGAACTGGAGTTGAGATTGTACCCATACATTGCACTAGCTCAAATGGCTTTGAAATCACTGAATCGGCTTTAGAAGACGCCTATAAGCAAGCACATAAACTGGACCTGAGAGTAAAAGGAGTCTTGGTTACCAACCCTTCAAATCCACTAGGCACAGCATTGACCCTTAAGGAGCTCAATCTTCTTGTTGACTTCATTCAAGCCAAGCGTATTCACTTAATCAGCGACGAAATCTATTCAGGTACAGTTTTTGATTCACCAGGTTTCATTAGTATCATGGAGGTGCTAAAAAACAGAAACTTGATGAACACTGAAGTGTGGGAAAGAATTCACATTGTGTACAGCCTTTCCAAAGATCTCGGTCTACCGGGTTTTCGCGTTGGAGCAATTTACTCTAACGATGACATGGTTGTATCAGCAGCCACAAAAATGTCAAGCTTTGGATTGGTCTCGTCACAAACTCAATATCTTCTCTCTGCTATGCTATCTGATAAAGAGTTTACAAAAATCTACATTTCCGAAAATCAAAAGAGACTTAAGCAACGACACGATATGATGGTCTCGGGTCTTCTAGAAGCCGGTATCAGCTGCCTAAAGAGCAACGCTAGCTTGTTCTGTTGGGTAGACATGAGACATCTCTTGAGCTCCAACACTTTTGAGGCAGAGATGGAACTTTGGAAGGATATTGTTTACAACGTTGGATTAAATATATCACCTGGATCATCTTGTCATTGCACCGAACCTGGCTGGTTTCGTGTGTGCTTTGCCAATATGTCAGAGGAAACGCTAAACCTAGCAATCCAACGCATCAAATCCTTCTCCGAAGCTACCATTAAGACAATCAACGAGAACAAGAGCCATCAACAAACCAACAAAAACTCTAAAAGAAAGTCATTCACCAAGTGGGTTTTTCGTTTATCGTTTGGCCGGGAAACCAGCGAACGATAGTCGGCGTGCATGCACAATATCTACTTTTACTTTTTTTATCTCAAGATATGATTGAGTTACATTCTTTTGTAATTTATGTATACGTATATACAGAGAGTTCACTCAATCCTTGTGGATTAGCAGTGGCATCTAGTTTACTTGTACCTATACTTGATTTCTTACATGAATGAAATCACAATATTTGAATCATTCTTCCACAAGCTTATATGTACTGTTCACTCTCCAGCTACATGCAAAACTTAGTGTCAGTTCATGAATTCTTCGTTTACTTTGGATAATCCGATGGTCCAATTTCATAATTAATCAACTGTTCATCAAAATTTTAAATATATTTCCGCCAACTTTTATCATTCTATGTAAATCAAAAACTTCTTTCAAGTCATATTGCCCAAGGATTCTATGTCATTTTACGTATACTCCCTCTGAATACTGTGTAAATGCTATTAATTATTATTATCAATTATCTGCTTGAAATTTTCAGTGGTAGATTATATAATCGGGTTTGTCTAGTGTGGCTGAATAAATTAGTCACTTACTTTCATGCTATTTTTATAAGGTGACTTTTTGTTATTGGTGAGATTTTTTACATACAGGAGTGCTTAGGTTTAGTAGCTCGAGACTACAAAGAAGAGCTGCTGCAAGGCAAAACCGTTTATAAACAAGGTGATCTTTCTCCTGAGATAGCAGAGGTGATGGCAATCAAGGAGGCGTTGGGTTGGATCAAAGCACAGCTATGGCCAGCAGTGGTTCTTGAATCTGATAGCTTGGTTGCAGTGCAGGCAATTAGAAGTCATATTCCGATGAATTCTCCAAATGGTCTGCTTAATGAGGAGTGTAGAAATATGCTGCTCCAGCTAAACAAAATTTCGTTGTTCTTTATTAGACAATCTGCTAATATGACGGCTCATTGGGTAGCTAAAGCTTCATATTCATTTCCGGATCGAGTTTTTGATAAGGGAAATATCCCTATTAAAGTTAAAAATGCTTTATTGCCTGATTTTCTGAGTTAATAAAATTGCCTTTTTGTCAAAAAAGAAGAAATAAGAGTCGGTCAAAATCTTACAACTCATCTTTTATTATGTGCCCTTGTTGAAAACGGAATATAATTTGTTGTAGTGCACACAATTATAATTTACATCAAGTATTATTTCATTGGTTTTTCTACTGTGTGCCAATGGGCACATAATAGGCGCGGAAACTTGTAAAATTCAGCTAATTTGATTGGTGAAATTTTTGTGAATGCAGGGGTCCACCAGTATTATAAAATGCAACCAATCAAATTGGTTTAAAATTATAAGTTTCCGTGCTTATGGCACATGGTAGAAAAACCGTTATTTCATAATCATCTTTATAAAAGGTACACTAATATTTATGTATACATATAGTACATTAATTAGCATATACTCG
>PHNY01204956.1:558-12891 GCA_003724115.2 Anethum foeniculum | reverse complement strand
CACAGAGAGAGAGAGAGAGAGAGAGAGAGAGAGAGAGAGAGAGAGAGAGAGAGGGAGAGATACACATACACATCTAAGAAACAAAATCGAGTGAAAGAGGGAGAGTGAACAAGAAGTCAAAGAGAGAGAGAGAGAGTACCTTAAGTCGAAGATGAAGCCCTATTTCAGCAAGAACCCTAATTGAAGCTTTAACCCACACCCTAATTAAACCGTAGTTGAAGCTCCCCAAATATAATCCCTTAGAAGATTCCCCTTTCCAGCTCTCACTTTGCAGCTCTCGTCCCTAATTTTCCATCTCTCACTTTCAGCTGTCGAACCCTAACTTTTCAGAAATGGGAGAAGTGTTTTCTCTTTGAGCCTTTTTTTTCAGATATTGTTTGTTGGAGTCGGCAATTTTTCGGACAAGGTCAAAATTAGTTGGACCAATTGGACTTGGGTCTATAAGGACTTGGGCTGTAAAAACTTGGGCTTGTTATAAATTTATTTTTTGTTTTCCAAAAATTGTCTAATAATTTTTTTAAAAAATAGATTTTTGTTTATTTCTAATTGAATATTATCTTCTTTATGTTATACTAGTAATATATTTGGATAATTTTATTTTAGGATTCAGACCTGTTTATAATGTATTATGTTAGGACTTTGACTTACTTTGACTAGTAAATAATTTCACAAAATAAATTATATATATTTCTAAAAAATTTGCATATCACTAAAATCTATAGTTGTTAACATCCGTACAGATAGATCGTTGAAAAGAAATTTTGAAAAAACAGATCCTTCATTCAAGACAATACTCTAGTTTCGGGGTACAAGTATTTTGACTTGATTTGACGAGTAAATAATTTCACAAAATAAATTATATAAATTTCTAAAATATTTGCATATCACTAAAATATATGGTTGCTAACATCCGTACGGATGGATCGTTGAAAAGAAATTTTGAAATAACGGATCCTTCATTCAGGACAATACTCTAGTTTCGGGTTTAGGTTTAGGGTTTGGGGTTTAGAGATTATGGGTAGAAGTACTTTGACTGCTTTGACTAGTAACAAAATAAGTTCTATAAATTTTTAAAAAAATTGAATATCACTAAAATCTATAATTTGAAACATCCATATGAATGGATCGTTGAAAATAAAATTTTAAAAAATAGATCCTTCATTTTGGACAAAACAAAATAAGTTTTATGCATTTAAAAAAGTTACATATCATAAAAATCTATAATTTTTAACATCCGTATAGATCCTATAGATGGATCATTGAAAAGAAAATATTTTTAAAAATAATAATAAAAGTCACAATTCTGGGCATATGTTATTTATTCGTGGTGCAAAAGAAAACAATAAGTCACAATTGGTGGAGTGGTAGAGTCTATGTTTTGCCATGTTGGAGGTCATGGGTTTAATTCCCATGGCCTTCAAAACTTTTCTTTAAATTTTTGCTGTGATGCAATCATGAACCACTCAGTAGTCACCTGTGGGTCCCACCAGTGCCACGTCAACACATGTGGGTCCTACCAGAGCTACGTCAGTAAATGTGGGACCCACATGTGGAGCCCACACATGCCACGTTAGCAAGGGTGGGGGCCACCAGTGCCACCTCAGCACCTGTGGGTCCCACCAGTGCCATGTCAGCACCTGTGGGTCCTACCAGTGCCATGTCAGCAAGTGTTGGGCCCACATATGGAGCCCACACAGGCCACCTCAACAAGGATGGGGCCCACATGTGCAATGTCAGCAACTGTGGGTCCTCCCCACCTGCCACGTCAGCAAATGTGGGCCCCACACATGCCACGTCAGTAAATGTGGGCCTACAAGTGGGGCCCATAACTGCCACGTCAGCAAATGTGAGGCACGCTTGTGGGGGCCTACCTTGCCACGTGACCAAACATTGGTCCCACCAGTGCCACATTAGCAAAAATCACCTGCCACATCAAAAGTTAGGGGTTGTTATGTGGGACGCACCCACATGTAAAATTTAATTCTAAGTTATTTTTCATTTAAAATATATTTTTTTTATTATGGCAACACTTTTTTATTCCTATGCTAACATAATTAAAAACTGTTGTTATAGGTTAGATTAATGTAGAGTTACTGCAACATCTGGTACGACAACATCACATAATATTGTTGTATAAAGTCATTTATGGCGTAGTGCTATCAACTTATTCAAATTGTTCCCGGTGGTGAACATTTGGTTTATCAAATAAAGAAGTAATACACATGTATGTCCTGAACTAGTATGGTAATGACAAGTTTGTTCATAAATTAGAATAAGAATGAGATAAGTATTTAAGTTATATTAAAATTTAAAAGAAAAAACATAAGGCCATATTATATCACGGGAACGACATAGTTTTAAGATATAAATAATATTGGTCTGGACAAGGGGCAACTATGGTTATTAATATCATAAAATCTAAGCTAATTAAATGGCTACTTGATTTAAGCTTTGGATTGAAATATAAATTTATTGATACTTTAAGATAATTATGATGAAATTGATATTTAAGAATGGATATATAAGTGATTAGAGGACATGTACATTTATCATATATGTAGAATTGATGTACATTATAAAATTTAGAAGTAGATTATGGTCATTTATTACATATGACCAGTATTGGCTAATGGCTACTATATTGTTTTAAAGCCAAGACCATGTTTGGCTATACAAATGAAATGAACCGAAATAATAGTAATAGTAAGTAATATAGAATGAGGAGGTGGTATAAAAGGACAGAGTCGTAAAGTTAAGTGTCGTTCAGAAAATAGGATTGCATGGTTGTTGGAAATGAAGATTAGGTTATGTGAATTCTAATACTGAAAAGGATAATGAAAATGAAGCTGAGGGAAAGAAACCTTTGACTCTTAACAGAGTTATAAGAAAATATAGGTCTAAGCTCACACCTATTAAGTTTAACTTAAATACTGATAATGTAAAATCAGTAAATGAAAAAGGTTCAACATCAGAAGTTAAGCCCATCTTAAATACTGATAGCTCTAGACAGGTAAAAGCTAAGACAATAAACATTGGTTTAATGTCTTAGAAGCAATTTAAGCATAAGTTGAAGGAAATCACAAAGAATAACAAGGAAAAACAGCCTAGAAAGAACAGAAATGGTAAAGAAAGTGTAAATAAAGATAATAACTATAGACCCGTTCCTAATGCACCTAGAAAGGCTTGTTTTAAATGTGGTAGCACTAATCATATTTCGGTGAATTGCAGGAAGAATAAGGATATCACAAGTGTCAGACTTAAATCAGAAATTAAGAATAGGACAGTCAGATATACACCACAAAAACCTATAAAGTTAATTCTGCCTGTGTAACTCCTAATATTAAGACCGTTAGCATAAACTCTGAAAAAAGTCTTCTGTTACAAATGTTAACAAACTTAATAAGGCCAAAGGATCCAAACAAGTCTAGGTCGTTAAATTCTAACTAGTAGCCATTCTGATTGCAGGGTAACAGAAAAACATCCTAGTTTTGGACAGTGGATGTTCAGGGCACATGAAAGGAAATAAAGCCATGCTATCAGAGTTTAAGGTTAAAGATTGTCCAGGTGTTTCTTATGGTGATGGCAACATTGAAAAGACTTTGGGATATGGAAAAATCAACATTGGGAATTTCATCAGTGAAAATGTAGCTCTACTTGTAGGACTCAAACATAATTTGATGAGTGTGAGTCAAATCTGTGACAGAGGTTATCATGTGGACTTTTATGAAGATCATTGTAAAGTTGTCATTAATTCAACTGGAAAGGTTGCATTGAAAGGATATAGACATGGTAACATTTATCAAGCCAAACTTTCTGTAAATACTGATAGCTAAGAAGTTTTTCTACTGAGCAAAGCTTCAATTGAAGAAAACTGGAATCGACAAAAAAGACTTCCTCACTTAAATTTCAGCAACATCAATGGATTGGTGAAGAAAGATCTTGTGAGAGGATTGCCCAAAGCACAATTTTCTCCTGATGGTCTCTGTGATGGTTATCAGGAGGCCAAACAAAGAAAATCTCCATTCAAGAATAAGACTCAATCCTCTGTTCTTGAGCCATTTCACTTATTACATATTGATCTATTTGGTCCAGTAAATGTAATGTCAATATCAAAGAAGAGATATGCACTTGTCATTGTTGATGAGTATACAAGGTACACACGGGTGTATTTTCTACACAAAAAGGATGAGACTCCATCTATTCTTCTTCATCATGTGAGAGAACTAGAAAAAGGATCAAAACACACTGTAAAAATAATAAGAAGTGATAATGGCACTGAGTTCAAGAATTCAAATATGGAAGAGTTCTGCAATCAAAAGGAATTAAACAGGAATTTTCTGCTCCTAAAATTCCACAACATAATGTAGTTGTTGAAAGAAAGAACATGACTCTCATTGAAGCTGCAAGAAACATGCTTGAGGAAGCAAAGTTGCCAACTTATATCTGTGCAGAAGCTCTGCAAACGGCTTGCTTCACTCAAAACTCAACACTGATAAACAAGCATGGAAAGACACCATTTGAAATGGTGAAGGAGAAGAAACCAAATTTGAAATACTTTCACATTTTTTGTTCTAAGTGTTTTGTTCTCAAAACTCATCCTCAATAGGTAACTAAGTTTGATCTAAAAGCTGATGAAGGCATTTTTGTTGGATATCCACTGTCAACAAAAGCTTTCAGAGTTTACAATCTGAGAACATGAGTGATCATGGAATCAATTCATGTGTCTTTTGATGACATGAAGATAACAGGTCCGGAAGATGCTGATGATCACGATCAACTGAGATTTGAAAATAATGTACCATTTGCTGAACAGCTAAATCCTGATATCTCTGCAAACACTGATAGTGCAAATACTGATACTCCATTAGACTTTGATGAACCATTATTTATTGATGGTAATCAAACTTCTAATATGAAGCACATGTTGAGGCGGAGCAACATTATCATACTCAAGAGTATACTTCATTTCGAGAAACATCAGAAAAAGGTTCATCAAACACTGGTTTGTCAAATATTGATGAAACTATGTCTGATCACAATGGAAGCACTGATATATGGGGTATCAGGAAATACTGAAGGTACTGATGGATCATTATGAAACATCCAGTTCTGGAAGCCAACTTCCTACTGCAAGGAAATGGACAAAATCGCATACACCTGACTTAATTATTGGTGATCTTGATAAAGTTGTACAGACTAGAAGAACTGCTACTCAAAATGAGTGTCTCTATCATTCTTTTTTTATCTTTGAATGAACTAAATAAAGTGGATGAAGATCTGCAACATTCTGATTGGGTCACTGCAATGCAAGAAGAGTTAAATGAATTTGAAAGGAACAAAGTATGGACACTGGTGCCTAGACCAAAGAATAGATCCATTGTTGGCACAAAGTGGGTGTTCAGAAACAAAGCTGATAGTGAGGGAATTGTTACAAGAAATAAAGGAAGGTTAGTTGCGAAGGGGTATTCTCAGCAAGAAGGAATTGGCTATATTGAGACATTTGCTCCTGTTGCAAGACTTAAGGTCATTAGAATCTTTTTTGCCTATGCTGCTCACATGAAGTTTAAAGTCTTTCAAATGGATGTGAAGAGTGCTTTTCTAAATGGTGAACTTGAAGAGGAAGTTTATGTTGAACAACCTCCAGGGTTCCAAAGTATCCAAATCATGTCTACAAATTGGATAAAGCACTCTATGGACTAAAACAAGCTTCAAGCGCATGGTATGAAACACTTGCTCAATTTTTACTTGAGAGTAGTTTGAAAAGAGGTAAGATTGATAAAGCTCTCTTTTACTTAAATCATGGTAAGGACCTGTTGTTAGTTCAGATATATGTTGATGATATCATTTTTTTGTTCTACTAATGATAAACTCTGTTAGAAGTTTTTTAAGCTTATGCAGTCAAGATATCAAATGAGTATGATGGGAGAAATGAGTTATTTTCTGGGTTTAAAAGTCAAACAGACTGATGAAAGAATTTTCATTAATCAAGCTAAGTACACCAGAAACTTGCTTAAAAGATTTGGAATGCAAGATAGCTCACTGCAAGTAATCCTATAGCTACAGCCACAAAACTGGATTTAAACACTGGGAATCAGTAGATATAACCAGTTATAAAGGGATGATTGGCTCTCTACTCTATCTTACTGCAAGTAGACATGTATGCTACCTGTCTTTGTGCAAGGTTTTAAGCAGATCCAAGGGAACCTTACCTAATAGCTGTGAAGAGAATCTTCAAATATCTCAAAGGAACTATGAATTTAGGTTTATGGTATCCTAGAGAATCAAACTTTAAGAAAATAGGTTATTCAGATGCCAATTTCTTGGAGGCATATTGGTAACTTGGTTTAGCAAGAAACAAAAGTCAATTTCCACTTTCACTGCAAAAGCTGACTACATTGCTGTAAGAAGTTGTAGTGCACATATTTCTGGATGAAGAATCAATTGTTGGATTATGGGTTAGAATATTCTAAGATTCCAATATATTATGATAATCAAAGTGCTATTGCAGTGATAGGATATCCAGTACAACACTCAATGACAAAGCACATCAGTATAAGGTATCACTTCATTAGAGAACATGTAATGGAAGGGACAGTATAACTGCACTTTGTGTCTAAAGATCAATAGCTAGTAGACTTGTTCACTAAACTTCTGAGTGAAACTACTTTTACAAGACTGGTAAATGAATTAGGAATGATAACTGGTCATTTCTGAAACACTGTTGAATAGTTGTACATGTCTAAGGCACAAGAAATTCAAAGTTGGTATTTACTATAAGGATTTATTGATTGCATGTTAGATATTGCTGCCATGTTTCTAAATACTGTTTCTTAAACTCTGAAATTTTTGGTATATCAGAGTTTGTAAATTCTGATATTGGTCAACAGTCAAATACTGACTGTGACGCCCTCTAAATTCGGGATCTAGATTCAGGAGTTAATCATTAACACACATGCAAATATAATATACACAGTGGAATTAAATAATAGATATGACCCTTGCATGCAAAATGGATCGAGCTCAGGTTATAATATACAACATATACTAAGGGAAACAAAAAGTTATTACAAACCACTAACGTTATTAAAATAACCTCGACATGAAGTTAAGCTAATAACCAAAAGTCTAGTTAAGTTTTACAAACTAACTTCAACTTTTAATTTATATACACACTAATGTACTAGCAAAATCTCCTCTCAACAAAACCAACCTGCACATCAAGGTGGAACTGAAACAGCTGGGGGTGCGGTAGAGGCACCCTCTTCCAAGCGGTGTGTCTAAGGATAGGCATCTCTGACTGAAAATGACTACAACAAAACAAGGATAAGCTAATGGAATGCCCAACAATAGTATAAAACTTGTGCTCGAAACAATAACAACAATATCATGCTATAATATCTGAATAATGATAGATAAACAACAATATCTGAATACTAAATAAAGCTATCATAAGCTTAAGAATAAATGACAAGTTTTAGATTTGTCTTTCACAAATGGACGTATCACAGCTGATCAGGTCCTTGTAATAGCACCGGAGCCTGCTTTGTACAAGCAAGTCCGAAACATAAGTACCAAATATAAGGCAACACATTGGTCTTTTTGGCAAAAAGTGGTATTATAAATATTTCATATAATACCTAGCCCACGCTGGACCGCCGTCAACGGCCACTTACGCAAACAATCCAATCAATAAAATATTTTTCCTTAAGGGGGCAAATCAAAGACCTCCTTATATCAATAACTCCCCCTTTCATAGGGCTTGGAGTACTAACAACAACTGATGGTGAAATAACTAGAATAAATAGGGTCATTCGCTAATCATTCAACAATGTCCCACTGTATATATCTGAAATATGATAGCGTAGTTGTTCACTATCTATCATGAAAAGAATTATTTATAGTAGAACAAGTACTAGAATGAAATGGTTTCAATAATCTATTGATAAGTTGCAATATTGTCAATAGGAATATTGATGACAATAATTCATATTTCAAGAATATAAACATTCATCCTTTCTGAATTTAGAAGGGATAGGGGTACTTTTCTGATTGCACAACTTGGAAACAACTCTGCTTAGCCTTACTGGCCTCCTGGAGTCTCGATTCTATAAACAAAGGTACTATTTTAATCCAACAGACCAAACTCAACTAACAGTTCTAAACGATCCGATAATTAACATCTATCCGATCGTTTATAGCTAAGCATGGCATCTGATAAGTTAAACATGCAACAAATAGGTCATATAGAACGTAGGCATGTTATCCACATAACACGTATTTCATATAACACAAAAGTGAAATCGCCACACAATTTGGTTCAGGGCTTTTAGAATTGAAAACGGTTCAAAATATGATTTTTCGCTCAGAAACTAACTTAAAATTGATTATAAAAGACTCGACCTTTTGTTAGAAAAGGAATTGGGTTTCTAAAGTATTTTTATAGAAGCGGAATATTTTTCTAAGTCTGTAGGCGTTCATTTTGTTGAAATTAAACTAACGGCCTAATTGTTATTGATTTATTACGGATAAATCAATTAATTAATCAATCAATTGATTTATCGAATTAATAATGAATAAACAATTAAGAAAATAGTTTTCCTGATTTTTAGAAAGTAACTAAATTATTTCTTTTAAATCTAAAATAATTAAATTACAATTAATCATATTATAATTAATAATTAACTAATAAAATTAATCAATTATAAATTAATAAATTCAAATTTCTGAAATAATTTAATTATGTTTTTATTAACTTAACTAATTAAATTAAATTAATCAATAACCATAATTAATTAATTTAATTAATTAGGATTAGTGAATCATTAGGATTTTAAAATTAAATTTTAAAAATATAATTCACTAACAGATTTCAGAATTTGGAATTGGGGATTTTCAAATTAAAACTGTGTATTTAGGGTTTTGCATTCGGGTTTTGGGGAATCGGTCCGGGTTGGGAAGAACACCGACTGAATTCTGGGTTCGTCCCCAGTTTCCGGCGGGTTCGCCGGACTCTAGTGACCCGTGTTCTTGCCCTAAAAACAGCCCAAGTTGCAAAGTTTCAGCCAAGATCGATTCTACTATAATCCAGCAACTCAAATACATTAGAACATCACCAAAAGACTCTGGGATCATCTGAATCCGGTGACAACCGCCATTAACACCGGCGGGGTGACGAGAAATCCGACGAAACCATGTTTACACGATTTACTCAATCAAATTATATGATTTATACATAAAAACGAAGCTCTAAACATGTAGAGACTATCCATAACATCAAACATAATGAACGAATAACAATCAAGCCGGTAAAATCAAAAAAAAATTCGAAAAAAAAACTAAAACTCGGTTCATGACCTCTGAGAATCAAACAAAGCTAAATATTACATGAATCGACTTTAAACAGTATAGTGAAGCTATCTAAAGCATCAAAATCATCAAAAAATTCTTATAAATCACAAACCCAAATGGGTTTAAAAATGAAAATAACGAATTGAAAACGTAAACAACCTTTCACAGCGATTCTACTGTTAAAAGGATGAGCTCGTTACTGTTAAAAGTAAACAACCTTCAAATCGGTTATCCAAGCTCAAGAAACGGATCAGTAACTTGGTTGCAATCGAGGTTTGAAATCAAAAGATGGATAAACTCTCTCTCTCTCTCTCTCTCAACCTTATCTAACTTCTGGATTCTGATTTTTCTAAATTTTAAAACAATTTGTGGCCTATTTATAATTACGGGAAAATAAAGCCTCGTAATCCTTTTTAACGACATATGAATCGTTTAATTGAAATAATTGGCCCAAAATATTTATTTTACGGGGAAAATTAATTTTAATAATATTTTTAATTAAATACGAAAATTTTATCAAAATTGCAATAATAACGAGCCGACGACTCACTTTTGATTGTATAAAAATGAAAATACAAATTTTTTGTAGGGTTTCACGTCCCGGTAGGGTCCCAGACTGATTATTTTAATTATATTGAAATATTTTCTAAATAAACCCCGAAAATAATTGTAAAATAGTCAAATGCACGAAAAACGAGACGGTGCCCAAATATTTCACATACGCTATTTAAAATGAGTCTAACGAGCATATAAATTCATATAAGTGCATTTTAAACATGTAACGATTATTCTAAAAAATAATTTGAACCTTACGGGATCATAGATAATAAATACCACGTAACACAAAGTGATGATATTAAGTTAAAATTAAATTTTAAAAATGGAAATGCATCAAACTGGAATAAGAAAATATTTAATTAACTTCATTTAATACAAATTTATATTCACAAAATTTCCCGGATATTACACTGACAGTCATTAGATTTTATTGTAGTTCAATATTGAAATTATTTATCTTTTCTCTATTACATGATGCAAATATGGGGTATGCTTCAACGTTGACACATGAAATACATTATGGATGTGTTGCATATATGGTGGTAAGGCTAGCTCGTAAGCGACCTTTCCCACATGCCTTAAAATCTCAAAAGGACCAACATACTGCGGACTCAACTTTCCATTCTTTCCAAATATGGCTAAACCTTTCCAAGGAGAAATTTTTAACAGCACTGGTTCCCCCACTTCAAATTCCATATCCTTCCTGGCTGGATCAGTATACCTACGCTGTCTCTCTTGAGCTGCAGGTAATCTTTTCTGAATGAGTGCCACTTTTTCTTTTGTTTGCTGGATCAACTCTGGACCCAAAATCTTTCTCTCACCAACTTCTTTCCAACAAATTGGAGATCTACATCTTTCACTATACAAGGCTTCATAAGGAGGCATTCCAATACTAGCATGATAACTGTTGTTGTAGAAGAATTCAACAAATGGTAGATGTTCATCCCAACTTCCTTAAAAATCTAAGGCACTTACTCTGAGCATGTCCTCGATTGTATGAATTGTCCTTTCACTTTGACCATCAGTCTGAGGATGGTACACAGTACTCATGTTCAACTGGGTTCTGAGAAAATCTTGAAAACTTGTCCAAAATCAGGAATTAAATCTGGGATCTCTGTCTGACACTATTGACACTGGAACTCCATGTCGAACCACAATTTCTTTAAAATATAGTTGAATCAATTTATCCAATGAAAACCTTTCGTTGATAGGAAGGAAATGTGCTGACTTAGTCAATCTGTCGATAATAACCCAAATATCATCATGATTAGCTTTTGTCCTTGGCAATCCAACTATAAAGTCCATTGCAATATGCTCCCACTTCCATTCTGGAATGTCTAATGGCAGCAATAATCCACTGGGTGTCTGATGTTCTGCTTTAACCCTTTGGCAAGTATAACACTTACCCATTCTGCGATCTCTTTCTTCATGTTTGGCCACTAAAATTTTTCTCTTAAGTCCCTGTACATCTTCCTACTTCCTGGATGAATTGAATATCTAGAGTTGTGAGCGTCTTGAAGAATCCCATCTTTTAGTTCTGTAATATTAGGGATCCAAATTCAGGAAGAAAATCTTAATATTCCTTTATCATCATTTTCACTCCCTTTTTCTTCTCCTGATAACTTATCTTTTTCATGATTCATAATCTCTTCATGACATCTCTTTATCTTTTCTAACAATTCTAGTTGAAAAGTTATAACACATAACATATCTGTAGATACACTTGAAATACTAACCTCTATTTCAAGCTTCTCCAATTCCTCGATCAATTTCTTAGCTGAAGTGATCATATTCAATCTATCTTTCCTGCTGAGAGCATCTGCTACAACATTTTCTTTGCCTGGATGATAATTTATTTAGCAATCATAATCTTTGATCAACTCTAGCCATCTTCTCTGCCTCATGTTCAGCTCCTTCTGGGTAAAGATATACTTTAAGCTTTTGTGGTCCATGAAGATTTCACACTTTTCTCCGTGAAGGTAGTGTCCACGTATCTTCAATGCAAACACTATAGTTGCTAATTTCAAATCATGGGTAGGATACTTCTGTTCATGCACTTTCAACTGTCTTGAAGCGTAAGCAATCACTTTATCATGTTGCATCAAAACACAACCCAAACCTTTATGAGAAGCATTACATAATTTCCTTGATCATCTGGTAAGACTACACTACAAGAAAAATAGGATCACACAACAGTTTTTCACCGTTGTCTAAGCTAAAATTTTCCCGTTGAATATTGAGGAGCCGTCTGATGAGTATCAGACAACATTTTGTGAACTGTTGTTAAAAGAAGACTGAACAACAGTTTTGGAGCTCTTGTTAAAAGAAGGGTAAGACAATAGTTAAGAAGAAAGAACATTTGTTGCAAACGGTGTAACACAACAGTTTACTAATTAGAGACAATGGGTAATTCCTGTTGTGCAAACA
>PHNY01204914.1:1017-14652 GCA_003724115.2 Anethum foeniculum | reverse complement strand
GCCGAGCCAGCTCGTTTAGTTAAACGAGCCGGAACCTCTACCCGGACTCGAGCTCGTTTAGTTAAACGAGCCGAGTCGAGCCCAATAAAACGAGTTCGAGCCGGGCGAGCTTGCGAGCTGCCCGGTTCGAATTACAGCCTTATACTCGCGCCATGCTCCAGCAAAGTTCTTTGGACAAGATTCTACGTACTCCCCAACATAATTGCCTACCTCTTTCAGTACCTTCTCAGACATTAACCCTATCTGCAGATCGTAAACTTGAACCCATAAGTCAAGTTTATTCAGATTAACACTTCGTGGCGTGTGCCCTTCATGCATTCGCCCTATTATTAAGGCCCTTCTATTAAAGGTCCACGGGCTACCATTCAGAACTCTTTTCATATCTAGCTCATGGTAGAATTGAAACACATAGAGATTAACATCTACTTCTTTAATGTATACACCCTTACCAGGTCTCCACAGTGATGCTAGAGTGTGCTTCATTGCTGTAAAGTCGATCACTCCCTCGTTGATAAACCGTCCTACCAAACACAAACGTGCGTTCAATCCCTAAATATTATCCCAATCTTGTATTTCATCTGAATCCTCAATAGCAATACCTCCCTCTTCCTCATCGTCAAGAGTGACGTTATTCAGTGCTTGCGTGATATCGCTTGTTGATGCCATTAAACAGAATATTTGATATTGATTAAAAAATTAGAGTGACAATTAGAGGAATACCTTCAATGACTTTTGAACTAAAATGACAGACAATCAAACCATGTCAGAGAGACAAGACATTACTTGCTTGCTTGCACCTTTACATCCAAGTTTTAGTTAATGTTTTATGTCATTTTAGCTGTCGCTATTGTAACCCGAACGTTCATGTAGACATGTACAACTAATATTTAATTGGGTTCTTTATATATTACTTAACAGTATAATCATCGGAAAAAAAGTTAAAATATTATACTTGAAGAAAAAAGTAGTGAACAACTTCAACTTGTAAAAGAGTGTGTGAACTATGTCCTTAGTTTAGGGCTAAACCATATAGAATGCTCTTTATTTATCAGCATGAAAGTTAATGAGACCTTTGGCAACCACCCGAAAACAAACCCTTACTAAGACCTGGAAACTGACTCTAAGATCTTGGTACTCAGCTTACTCTGTAACAGAGGCAGCTGCATTTCTTGATTCGTGCACGAGTTTTATTGCTAAGAGCTCTCTCACGTTGGGATGCTCTTACTGCCTAAGCTGATTATAATAACAGCATATCAAATGGCTTCTATCAAAGCTCTAATATATTGTAATATTTAGAAGTTCTATGAGAGACGTGGTTAAGATTCATTAACAGGGTGAGATTAGTTGTTAGCTCTCATTATAATTTTTATTCTCATTTAGTACCATGATATACTGTGCAACTGAAATTCAACGTGAAAGAAGCATGTATGCTTGGCATGTTTTAAAAGATTAAACATATCAAAGGTAGTGAAGAAATTTATAAAATTATGAACATGAAATGATTAGAGTACATGATAAGTTTGCAAAAGGAAATTAAAATTGTTGTATTTTCTGTAAATTTTCTAAATTTATCGAGTTTCTGAAATTCGCAGAGGTGGTACTCCTAGAATAATAGTTGGACTCCTATTGATTTAGGAATTTCCAACGCCTCTTGTTCTGGATAATGTCAAATATCCTGACATATAAAATAAACTTTAGCAGTTGACACAAGATGCTAATTTTAGGTACAAACGTATCATTATGAGATGATTATCATTGAACTGAATAGCTGCTGGAAAGGATTAAGTTGACTCATCTTTACACCAGATGCGGCAGATAATCTGTCCACAGCCATCGCATCCTATAAGGTAACCCCATTCATTCATTTGCTCTTGATATTTACTAATGATCAGGGAAGAATTCTTTCTGAAAGATTTTTTTAAAACTCTGTATTTGTGTGTGATATTGTTAATACGGATTTTAAAGTTCCTTTCTAACTTGATGCAATGAAAAGAATGATCACATGATTCACCACAATGATAGAGCCACACCTGATTGTTAACTTGTTCTTCACATATTTCACAGTAGAATACTCCCTCGTAGAAAAATGGAGGTTGTCTCAAGGTTAACGGGTGATCATCATATCTGTGTTTCATCTGACTTGGATAAAATGCACAGAGCATACTGATCTTGAAGCTACTGCAAGTTTCACAAGCATATTCCATACCACGAGTGATCCGAGTGTTACTTACACTACACATAGAATTGGAGGATGGACGCTGCACAAGGGAGTGCTTGTGAGATTTATGTTTTATCCTCGTAGGCAAGAATACACAACGGATGTCAATTATAATATTGCAAGTCTGACAGTGGTAGTAAAATCCGTTCGTCTGGCAGCCGCAAACTTTACAGCGCACATTTACAAAAATGTTATCGGTCATCTGGAGCAAGAGTGTATGCTGGGAATGAAATGGGGATGCCCCTTGAAGCAGCTTTTGCGGCAATTTAGTGGCACAGAGGAGTGAAGAATAAAATCGCATCTCATACAAGCGTAGTAAGATGGATGGGATACAGTTATGGGTTGAATGCACCCATTGCATATCAACACTCCTCCATAATCATTATTATCGTCATCATCATTCTTAGTAGAAGTATACTGGATCTGTTCTAGTGGATGAATCTTGTGACTCCAGTGCTCTTCAATTATACGCGAACCAGTAGGCATTATTGATGTAGTGATACTGTTTTTGCCTTCACCCTCAAAGTTAACTTGGAGCTTGCCACATTGGACAATGATGAGATCAAGTAGTGATTCTTCACGATGCAGAGGAAATTGTACCAAATCAAGCTCATTATCAATGCCATCTTCTTCGATCTCATTTCTGAAAATGACAAGAGGCTATAGTTATGATATTGTAGTAGTCAATTTATTAGTTCATGACACAACAGAGATCTAATAGCAATTTAAGAAACAACATATAGTTAAGGTACTCACACCATAGATACTGTGGATGTAGCACAATTAATATGCACAAAGTATGTGCATTTGTGACAATAATACAACCACTGGCTTACTTGAACTACTTTGTTGCAGATGCCGCAGAATCGCTCAAAATAGCGATGGTTGTCAGGAATGGAGTAGATGAGATTAAGAGGATGATGGTGATAAGTAGGAGACGGAATGATGAAGGGCGAAAATGCACATTTTTTGTGGATCCAAAAATCACAAGTAGTGCAGGCATATGAAGAGTCTTTAGCTTCCTCTGCACAAGCATCACACCTGAACAAGGCTTCCCTCTGCATTAATGTTAGTGCGTGCTCATGGTGACCTTCGTGACGAAGCACTCTCTGTAAAAAAGCACAAAACATGCAAACATGAAAGTTACAATCATCACATGTATAAGTAAAGAACTTCCACTCACGACCACAAACATTGCAAATGCAATGACGGCGTGGTAGGAGAGTAAGGGGGTGTTGGTTGTGCTTATGGTGCTGTATTAGTATGGGTAGCACTGCGCAGCTCTTGTGCAAGAAAAAATCTTCACAATCGTAAACTTTGGTGCAAGTATATATATGAGTGCTTAGAATTGATTTGTTGCAACCACAACATTTCGGACCATCCTCCCCACAGCAACTCTTGTGCACGTACACAGTTTTAGCGTCACTTGTGCAACTAAAAGTAGGATTCCCTTTAACTGATCCGTAGCAGTGATAGCATGTAGCAAACTGACCATCTGTAACATCACACTCTTCTATTACATTACTTAGTGTTAGTGGGTGTTGATGGCTAAGATGCACAAGAGTTGAACTCATTTCGGGTGTTGAGGAAGACATCTGAAGATGAGGTTATTCAGTTACTGCAAATTAGAGAAGTATATAAACTAATAAAAGACTATAAAGTGTTTATCTCTGGCTACTAGCATGGACAGATTTAATTTCAATCTCAACTTTAATTTCATTGACTGGCAAAAGGAAAAAAATATAGAGTATTTCATTATGTGATGTGAGAAGATACTTGCCTTGGTCGGTTTGTTTTCTTGTTATGCTAAGTTGAGTTGTCTTGCTAATGCCTTGGCAAAGTGGTTCTCTTTATTTGACAAAGACAAGTATGGATTTAATAGGTAAAGCATTCTAACTTAGCATTCTGGTTTATCTCCAGGAGTTAAAGCTAGAATCCAGAGTCTGAAAAAAGCATATAAGCAAAAACTGAAGGAAATGGTTGATGAAGAAGGAAATAATAATCAGAAGTAAGCTGATCCTCACCAGTTTATCTACCTCATTCACTTGCATGCTCAGCTCACAACACAAACTTGGACTCTTATTGTAGACCTGGATTTAGGGGGTGCTTGGCAGTTGGGAAAACTTATTATTTTGGGAAAAAAATTAAACATATTTTTTAAGTATAATTATTAAGTTATTATGTAACAAATATAAGTATTTATTTTGAGGGAAAAAATACACATTGACATACATTTTTCCAGAAATAAGTTTTGTTTCTGAAAAAAAAAAAAAGAAAAAAAAAAAAAAGCCAAACACCCTTTTGCTAATATGGTACATTTGCAAACCTAGTTAAAAATGATTATCAGTAAATTTGTTGCAGGCAAATATTCCACAGCCATCGCATTCTAAAAAGTAATCGCTCTCCTGCTTACAATCTTCACAAATCAACCGGGGAAAATTATTTCTTATAGGTCTCTTTAGAACTAATCTAACTTTGTGCTTTACATTGTCAAATTTGATTTCATAGGTCCTTCCTAGCTTGATACTTTCGACCCAGCGGAGGCAATCATAATGAAAAGAATCATCACATGATTCGCCACAATGATAGAGCCATACCTGATTGTTTACTTGTTCCTCACATATAATGGCTCAAATTACAAACCTAGATTTACTAATATGGTACATTTAGAAAGGCTATCATATTCTCGAATTACATGGAATGTATCTAGAAGACGTAAAGTATTCAAGCAATCATGGCAGTACTACCTGATGACACGTTCACTGAGATTTCAGCCAAGCCAGTTAAATCTTTTGCTCGCGCAAAGAACAACACCTTTATCTGAACATGTACATACATATTCCTTCTCATGCACACTATCAACGTCTTTAGTATGTCTCAATAATATCCATAACAGAACCTATTTATCCAGACACGAAAGAAATTAAACTTGTAAAGTACAAGAAAGCAAACACTTCGTAGAATTATAGTTTTGGAAAGTCAAAAGTAAAACATATAGTTTGCTAGCATTTGTGATTGCACACCTTGAACAACAAAGTTTAGTTTCAAATTTTTACAGGGAAGCTAAAAGATTAGTTTCTATTTCAAATTCAATGATAGACTGTAAAAAGCTAGGCAGTTTTGCCTATAAAATTATAAATTAACGCATGTCAACCTAAAATGACAACGAGGAAAGAATCCACATAGAAAATTTCTCAAAATTCAGAAGAGGAAAGAACCCACATAGAAAATTTCTCAAAATTGAGAAAGTGTGTGTAGGCCAATTACGAACTAATTGAAGGACGAGCACAAAGGAAAATTACATTATCGAGAACAAACTAAAGAAGTAAACAATGGTTGCACTCAAGGCTCAAGTTTCCGGAGACCGGCCTTTTTTGTTTTGTGAAAATAAACGAGTAGACACTTGATTATTGTGCCATTCATACAATTAATGATCTTTCTAATGTGTGCTCGTGGGCACACAATAAGCACTAACTTTTATGAATTTGACTTATTTTTATTGATTGAATTGGTGTAAATGCAGGGGTTCATTAACATCTATAATTCAAAAATAATTAAAATTTGTCACATAACTTCTTATAATGTGCCCATGGCACACCATTGAAAGACCAAAAAGTTAAAATGAATACTCATTATATCAAGCCAGTTATTTATCATTTCTTTACAGTTAAGTCAAGAGGCACGATCCCTATCAATCATTTGTCATGGAGGAATTTTTCAGCAAATGGTTTCCAAACTGTTGGATCAACCATCCAACGGCTGGGGTTAAAAAATCCACTACCGACTCCAAAAAATTTCCGGACTACGGGCTAATTACAAAAATTCCCCTGATCCCGTATTCCGTGGTATGCCCTTATTTAGATAGCACAATCAAGTCTAGAAACTTCAAGAATACTCCATTGTTGTATGATTCGGTGTAACCGATGCAAGAATATTCCATTGTTGTATAATTTGGTTATAACCCATACTCTTATAAACCCATAAATTTCTTGTGGATATAAACTACATAATATAGCAGTATCTTCTCAGAGTGAACTCTGACCACATAATTACAAGGACATCATTGGATGGTTTTTATTTACATTTTTGGAAGCTCCGTTGCTTTATGAATCCTCACTAATGCCTATTACCTGATAATGGTCTCCAAAAAAGTAATAACCTTTGACTTCATAATATGAGTCTGACTTCATAATATGAATCTGATTGATGCGTGGTCTTGATTTCTGGCTTTATTGTTTGAAAATGTTTTGATTCACAGTTCATAGTATTGGAATTGAGGGCTCAACTGTGCGTATCCAAACAGGAATGGGCTTGATTTGAATTGAGCGTATTTAAATATTTAAACAGTATGTATCCCGCAAAGTTTCTGCGGTACAGGATATGGTATTTTTGTAATTAGCCCGTACTTCGGAAAGTTTCCGAGATCTGTAGTGAATTTTTTTTAAACCTCAGTCGTTGGTTGGTTGATCCAAAAGTTTAGGAACTATTTGTTAAAAAATTCCTCCCGGCAAACGAGCACATCTAAGTAAAACACGAAATGATCAGAGTCAACTTTGTAAATACAACTTATCAGAATCTAAAATCAACAGATATAATCAAATCTTAGTAAACTAAAACTCAAGAACAATAACATTATAAAGAAATGGTGTGTGTACATACATACATACGTGTGTGTACCTAAGAGCAAGTCCAATGCAAGATGCAAAATAGCTATAGCTATTGCTATAATTTGACACCAAAAAGTGATTTTTGTTGCTAAAATAGAACTTAACTCCAATGCTAGTTGCATTTTGCATTCAAATAATTCCAAATTTGAATAATTTTTATCCCTCTCCTAAATTCTTTTTAAAGTTCACCACTATGCATACCATTTATGGTTACTTGATGATGTGGCATGAATGCATAAATACATCCCTAGTTTCAAATTTAGAACCAAGTATGCATTTATGCATATTTGCATCCAAATATAGAACCCCTTTAGAGTTGAAGTTTTTAGCATTTGGTTTCAAATTATAAAAATGGCACCATTTATAGCATTGCATTGGACTTGCTCTAAGATCCTTCTTAGTCGGGGTAGTCCGTAAAATAACATATCCTTCTTCTCCTATCTGTGTACCTACCCCCACTTCTTTTCTTAAACCAGTAACAATTGTTGCAGGCAGACATTCCACAGCCATCGCATTCTAAAAAGTAATCTCTCTCCTGCTCACAATCTTCATAAATCAACCGGGGCAAATTCTTTCTTATAGGTCTCTTTAGAACTAATCTAACTTTGTGCTTTACATTTTTAAATTTAATTTCATAGGTACTTCCTAGCTTGATACTTTCGACCCAGCGGAGGCAATCATAATGAAAAGAACGATCACATGATTCGCCACAATGATAGAGCCATACCTGATTGTTTACTTGTTCCTCACATATCTCACAGTAGAATACTCCCTCGTAGAAGAATGGAGGCTGTCTTAAGGTTAAAGGGTGGTCATCATATCTGTGTTTCATCCTACTTGGATAAAATGCACAGAGCATACTGATCTTGAAGCTACTGCAAGTTTCACAAGCATACTCCATACCACGAGGAGTAATCCGAGTGTTACTCACGCTACACATGGACGCTGGACAAGGGAGTGCTTGTGAGATAAATGTTTTATCCTTGTAGGCAAGAATACACAACGTATATCAATTACAATCTTGCAGCCTTACAGTGATAGTAAAATCCATTCGTCAGATAGCCACAAACGTCACAGCACTCAAATTCATAGAATCTGTTTGTGTTCTCGAGCAAGAGTGTATGCTGAGGATGGAAGGGGGATTCCCCTGTAAGCAACTCTTGTGGCAACTTTGTGGCACAGGAGTGGAGAAAGAAACCACATTTCATACAAGCGTAGTAAGACGGATGGGAAACAGTTATGGGTTGAATGCACCCATCGCATATCAACACTCCTCTATTATCGTAATTGTCATCATCATTCTCACTGGTAGTATACTGGAGCTGTTCTAATGGATGATTCTTCTTGTGACTCCAGTGCTCTCTGATTATATGCGGATCATCAGGCATTGTTGATGTAGTGATACTGTTTTTGGCTTCACCCTGCAATTTGACTTGGAGCTTGCTATATTGGACCATGATGAGATCAAGGAGTGATTCTTCACCTTGCAGAGGAAATTGTACCAAATCAGGCTCATTATTAATGCCATCTTCAATCTCATTTCTGAAAATAACAAACTGGTATATTTAGATACAATGACAGTCAATTAAGATAGTTATTCATGATAAAACATAAATATAAAATAAACAATGTAGTGAAGGGTACTCACGTCATGAATACTGTAGATGTAGAACAACTAATATGCACAAAGTATGTGCATTTGTGACAATAATACATCCAGCATATTACCGGAACTAGCTTTTTGCAGATGCCGAAGAATCGATCGAAATAGCGATGGTTGTCAGGAATGAAGTAGATGAGATTAAGAGGAAGATGGTGATAAGTGGGAGACGGAATGAGAAAGGGCGAAAATGCACATTTTTTGTGGATCCAAAAATCACAAGTGGTGCAAACGTACGAAGAGTCTTTTTTATCTTCTGCACAAGCGTCACAGTGGAACAAGGCTTCCCTCTTGATCAATGTTAGTGTGTGCTCCTGGTGACCTGGGTGACGAAGCAGTCTCTGTTCAGAAGCACAAAGAACACACACATTAAATTGACAATGATCACATGTATAAGTGAAAAACTTCCATTCATGACGACAAACATCGCAAATGCAATCACGGCGTGGTAGGAGAGTAAGGGGGTGTTGGTTGTGCTTATGATAATTTATAAGCGTTGGTAGTTCTGCGCAGCTCTTGTGCAAGTAAAAACCGAAACAAAGCATAGTATCTTTTTTACAAGCATACATAGGAGTGCCTAGGCGTGGTTTATTGCAACCATAACATTGAGGTTCAAACTCTTTATAACAACTCTTGTGCATGGACATAGTTCTACCATCAGCAGCGGTGAGAGTAATAGCAGGATATCCCTTTAGTGGTTGGTGGCAAATAAGGCAGGTTGCATTTTTTTTTGTAACAACACACTCTTCTATTATAGTACTAGTTAGTGTTGGCGGGTGTTCAGGATGGCTAAGATGCACAAGAGTTGAACTCATTTCGGGTGTTGAGGCAGACATCTGGAAATGGGGTTATTCAGTAACTGCTAATTTGAGAAGTATATATAAAATTATTAAGTGTTTATCTCTGGCTGCTAGTATGGGCAGATTTATTTCAACCTCAACTTTAATTTCATTGACTGTCAAAAGAAAAAAAAATATTTCTTTATGTGACCCATCGCCACATGATGAAGATGCCTTGGTGGGTTTGTTTTCTTGTTATGCTAAGTAGAGTTGTCTTGTTAATGTCTTGACAAAGTGGTTCTCTTTATTTGACAAAGACAACTCTGGATTTAATAGGTATCTCCAGGAGTTAAAGCTAGAATCCAGAGTCTGAAAGAAGCATAAAGCAAAAACTGAAAGAAGTACTAAAGTCTTTAATAAAGGATAGCAAAAGCATGTCACCTCCACCATTGATGTAGTAAACAAAAAAAGTCTTTAGCAGAGGTACTAATTCGAATTTTAGCAACATAAATTGTTGGGGGCATGATGGGGCAATGATTTCCTTACAGAACAAGTTTAACTTAAAACTCCAATTACCATACATTTTCATACCAACTCTTGGGTTTTCAAGTTATAACATGATGCATGCTCAGCTCACATATAATGGCTTAAACTTGGGCTCTAATTACAGACCTGGATTTACTAATATGGTACATTCAGAAAGGGCGTCATATTCTCAAATTACATGGAATGTATCTAAAAGACGTAGAGTATTTATTACCTTGAAGATAATTTCATGATAATATTCGCATAAATAAGATGCATCCAGGTAGGAGGTAGCATCATTTGAGCCCCTTAATATAGCTCTAGAAAACTGAAAGTCAATGAAAACTGCCTTACAGCTTGATACATTTGGACTGAGAATGTTCATTGCAGATTGCCTGAGACTTGTCCATACTTGTAAAATTACAATTGAGATACTGAAGCACAGACTGCAGAAGCAAAAACATATAATTGAACAAATTCAGATTTCGCAACTCAAAAGTAAGAAAACTGAATACGGCAAAGGAAGCAAGTACTTTCCCCAACATGGACTTGCATCAACCAAGAAACAAGTAACATAGACAACAGAACAAGTAACTGGTGTTCAATTTTTGTAACTGCCATGTCAAATACACAATCACAAATGAATTTCTTTCCGAAGTTGTTATAAAGATATGGATTATTTGGTCTATGTAGTATAAACTAATATTGGTGGAATCAATTACAAAAATGGATGATATAAATGTAGTATAGAAAATAATAGACATCTTAGAGAAACATTATATGAATATGTAGCATCTTTGATACAACATAAATAGGACAGTGTTATAACCAAAAATTAATTAAAACAAGCTATCGACATCTCGAAGCAGAACTCAGACCTGTATGGGTATATTATTTGCACAGACTCGTCTTAACATTCTCAAGTATCAAGGGTTTATACAACAACAAACTTAGCCACCACTAATTGGAGGTATAATAGCCAATTCATCTCTGTCTTTAACAATCGCAGACTCGGTCGTGTATTCTTCATTCAGGGCCAGTACCATGCAACCACGGATCTCATCCAATTGGGGAAACTTGGCAATCAGCCTGTTCAAGCAATCATGTGCAGTACTGCCTGATGACACTTCCAGGGACATTTCAGCCAATCCAGTTAAATCTCTTGCTCGCGCAAAGAACAGCACCTTTATCTGAACAGGTACATTCTCCTTCTCACGCAAACTATCAACGTCTTTAGTTGCATTGTATGCCTGAATAATATCCATAACACAAAACCTATTTCAACCTGATAAGAAATCGAGCTTGTTAAGTACAGGAAAGCATACACTCCGTAGAAGTATAATTTCGGAAAGTAAAAGTAAAACAAAATCGTATGCACATTTGAAATGACACCTTGAACAACAAAGTTTAGCTCCTTGAAAAGTAGAACAAAGTTTAATTTCACATTTGTGTAAAGAACAGCTAACAGATTACTTTCTATTCCAGATTCAACGATACACTGCAATAGGATAGGAACTTTTTTCTACGAATTAACACATGTCAACCTAAAATGACAACGAGGAAAGAAAATCCACATAGCAAATTCTGCAAAATTCAGAATGCGCAGGTCAATTACGAAATTATCCGGAACAAACTAAAGAAGTGACCTTATTTTTTCTTCTGTGAGGCGGTAAAAAACAAGTAGACGCTTGATTATCGCGTTTTCTACCGGAGTAAACTGAATTTTCATTATATAAAGTCAATTCTTTATTTAATTACAATTAAGTCAATGAACACATCTAAGTAAAAACACGAAATGATCAGAGTGACTTTGCAAATACAACTTATCTGAATCTAAAATCAACTGATATAATCAAATCTTAGTAAATTGAAACTCAAGAACGGTAACATTAAGAAATGATGTGTACGGATTCAATCGAGTCAAAGCAGATTCTGAAATTTAAAGATATATATATACGTGTGTGTATATGTATGTATATAGCAAATAGAAACTGTGAAAGCAAGTTCAGGGATTACCTGTGGGTAGTGGTAGATGGTGGTCCTCTTCTGCACCCCTTTTGTTTTAACAGGTGAAAATGAAATGCATAAAAGCTGGATTTTAACAAAACTTAAATTTTTTACATGATTTTTTTACTCTTTTTTTTAGGAAAAGTTAGTGTTTTTTATCAATAGAAATATACATAAAGTTATGAATAATAAGTCGTGGAGTTCAAAATAATTTTCATAAAAAGTTTAATATAAAAATAATTGTAAAAAATGGAACGAAATAACAAAAAAAAAGTGATATTGTATATTATTTTCTGTAAGATAATGTTTGAAACCTACATTTTCATTTGAAATGATGGATTTCAAATGATAGCATTTGAGTTGTGATTTCAAATTCTCATATTTATACTAATATTTGAATGTCCGAATTTAAAATGATATTCAAATCCAAATTCCCAAATAACTTATTTATCAAATCTGAAATTTCAAATGATCTAGGTTCCCAAACGGGATTAAGAAATTCAAAGCCTTGGCTTTTTTTCTAATAACGGAGAAAATCATTATTTGCCTTTGAAGGAAAATCTATTTTTTGTCACTAAACTGTAACCTATTTTAGAAATTTACCACCCAATAATTTTTTTATTAAATACAACCATTAACGTTACAAACATTTATGATTTTAAGCATTGCATTATTTTTTATATGTAGATGGATAAAAAAGCTGTCAGCATGGATTTGTTTGCTTATAGGTGCTCATGACATGTTGTGTTTTTATAACCCCATAATTCTAAATCATGGGTATATCATATGTATACACTGGTCATTAAGATTCGAGGAATAAATTAATTAGGGTTTTAAATAAGTACTCACAACTATGGCTTATAGCATGTCTTCTTCAATCTATTCTCAAGCCAAGAGTGGTGATATCGTACGTTGCAATTGCAGGGTTGAAGCGCTGATTTGGACATCATCAAAGCCTAGGACAAGGGGATTGAAAGTTTATGGATGCCCATTTTACAAAGATAAGGATAAGTTTGTGGGTTCTTTTTGTGGTGTGATTCAAGATATTCTGGTATAACGACCAATGTGTTTCCAGAAATGGAGATTGAGAAGGCCGCGTTGGAAGTGAAAGTACAAGTATTGGAGGCAAAATTGAAGTATGCAACGGCTGAAATTACTTGCTTGAAAGCACGGTTAAAAAATCAAACTGAAACTATAGTTTGGAACAGGCCATCTGCGTTAAGTACTTTTAACGAAAGATTAAATTCTAATAGAAAATTAATTAGAGCGTAATTTTGAGATAAGAATTTGTTGGGGGGTAAATCTCTAAAATAGGTAATGGTTTAATGACATAAAAATTGATTTTTCTTTTAACATTATTTTACCTAGTATGCAACGTAAATATCATGTTTAAGCATGGTTATAGAAATTGGCCGATTTTCTAAATCACTGATAAATTGGTCAAAATTTTTTTTATTTAATTTCATAAATTATTTAATTTTTTAAAAATCATCAATAAATTGTAAATCGGCAGTTTAATCGATTAATTTCAATCTTTGAAATTTTTAAACATGTGTATATGTATATACATGTTATAATCCTAACATTTTCTTAGAACTAAAAAAAATGATTACGAGAAGTCTAAATTTTTTAAAATCTAATTGAAAGTTGATACTGTTAAATAATATTACAGAACACAAAAGAAAGAGGGGAACTTGGTTGTACGTATTTTGTATTTTCTTTTTAAATGGCTTTTATAGTTCAGCACCAGATTTGGGGTATTTGTCTTTGGTCAGCTTC